>JBBPBX010021615.1:14415-42202 GCA_038048925.1 Garcialebias charrua | reverse complement strand
AATTGGGATGGCGGCATCCGATTTCCATTTTATTGTAATACATTTCTTAGCAATTGCCAAAAGTACCTCTGTAAGTTTCTTATCATAAACCGTCTTTAAATTTGAATTTGTAAAGTTCCCCAATAAACAAATCTCCGGGTCTATTGGAATCACGGTGCCATGGATGTCTGATAATGTTTCACAAACCCCTTTCCAAAAATCCTGCAATTTAGAGCACTGCCAGGTAGCATGGAGGAACGTTCCTTCCTCCAAGCCACATCTAAAACAAAGATTAGATATACTCGAATTATATCTATGTAATTTTTGTGGGGTGATATATAACTGATGTAAAAAATTGAATTGTACTAATCTAAATCGAGCATTCAAAGTAGAGGTGAGACCCCCCCTGCACAAATCATTCCATAACTGCCTCTCAATAGATATACCCAAATCCTTCTCCCATTTAATTCTGGAAGCATCCACACCAGATATAGTTAAAGTTGACATAAGTACTGTATACACCCTTGAAATTATTTTACTTAATGGCTGCTTAGCATAACACATTTCCTCAACTGGAGACATACACGGTAACTTCCAACTTCCTTTCTGATCAGTTCTTATAAAGTCACGAATTTGGAGATAGCCAAGAAAATCATTATTCGTCAATTTAAACATATCTTTTAACTGTTGAAATGACATGAATACCCCCTTTTCATAACAGTGCTCCAGTTGACAGATACCCTTTTCCTGCCAGGATCTAAAGGTACCAGATTGGAGAATCTTCGGTAACAATCCATTTCCCCATAATGGGGATTTAGGGGAAAGAGAACTCTTTAGCCCAAACAGTTCCCGAATTTTAATCCAAATTTGGATCGTCTGAATTATTAATGGATTGTCAGTTTCCTTCTTAATAGTTTTATTATCCCACTTATAAAGCAAATTTAATGGCACCTCCTCTTTTATCTCTGTTGTCTCAATTTTGAGCCACGACGGATGAGCCTGCACTTCAAACATCTGTGCCAAGAACCTAAACTGAGCTGCATAATAATAGATTTGAAAATTAGGGAGCCTAAGACCTCCATCCTCATACTGCAGCGATAATTTATCCATGCTAAATCTTGGTGATTTACCGTGCCAAATAAACTTCCTAAATATTTTCTTAAGAGATATAAAGAATGCGTTTGGAATGTGAACTGGGAGTGATTGAAACACATATAGAAACCTAGGGAGGATATTCATCTTAATTACATTAATTCTACCAAATAATGTGAGAGGTAAGTCCATCCATTTTCCTAAATCCTCAGTCACCTTCTGAAGAAGACTAGGTAAATTTAATTTAAATACATTTTTGAGGTTACCATCTACATATATTCCTAAATATTTGAAGCCTTCAGGAGACCATTTGAAATTAGACACATTTTTAACTTTATTATGGTCATATACGGAAATCGGTAAAACCTCACTCTTTTCCAAATTGACCTTGTATCCCGATATTGAACTATATCTACCCAATAAGTCCTGAAGATGACAGAGAGAATATTCTGGATTAGTTAAAAATAAAATGATATCGTCTGCAAAAAGCGAAATCTTATGTATGTCCGTACCTATCTCAAACCCGCTAATATTAGAGTTTTTCCTAATGGCCTCAGCCAAGGGTTCAATAGCAAGCACAAATAGGGCAGGGCTAACTGGATCTCCCTGTCTGTTGCCCCTATACAACCTAAATGAGTCAGAGGTGATCCCATTGGTCACAACTCTAGCTTGTGGGGATCTGTACAGAGATTGTATCAAATTAACAAACCCGTCTCCAAAACCGAACTTCCTAAGGACCGAAAAAAGGTATTGCCATTCAACCATATCAAAAGCCTTTTTGGCATCAAGTGACACGGCTACACTCGGTATCTTTTTTTTATTAGCAATATGAATTATATCAAGCAATCTAACATTTTTTTAATGTTAAAAGCACAAGAGCACCTTTTTAAGTTTAAATTATTTATTCTTCCTTTTTGCTTGAAGTACTTTTTATTTATGTGTGCAATTGATGGTTAAAATAAAATATTTAAGTTTGTTCAAATTTAGTGTTGACATTTTTTAATAAATTTTGAATCATTTTTTCATTGATTTTGGAGATATCGCGATATATATCGTGTATCGTGATATAGCCAAAAAATATCGCGATATAATATTTTCCTCATATCGCCCAGCCCTAACCTGCAGCAGCAACGCGTCTGACTTGTTAACGGACTTGAAACGACATCATCCGAACATGAACGTCTTCTACAGTTTATTGTACCGGTTTTTATATTTTCTGTCCTGTTAAGCACCTTGGTCAATGCAAGGCATTGTAGGAAGGTGCTATACAAATAAAGTTTATTATTATTATTATTATTACAGAATAGCAGCTTGTTGCAAACACCGACAACAGAAGCAGCATTTAAACAACCTTCATCAGGTAATTCAGATCGGTCCAGAGCAAAAATACAAACTGTAGGAGTTTTTAAAGCTACATCTGAATGTTGTTGATACGTAGGCTTTAAAGTTCTGGAGCTCCGCTACTACATCCATCACGTCAACACTTCAGCCAAAAAGTTCAGCACTTTATGAAAAGGCTAACCTGGCCCTTGCCTTCCTGCACAGCTCCGCTCAATTCTCATTTCCCTTCACTGCACAGTCTGGGACTTCTCTCATTAACAACCATTTCTCCGGTAGATTTTTGTTCGGACCAATCAGAGAACAGAAGGGACGGAGTTTTGGACCCTAACCCACGCCCCCACCTGTCCCAGCGCGCAGAGCCCTATAAAAGGGCTCTGCCAGCGCGCAGTCAGCGAGCACCGGCATGTTCTCATTCAAAGCGATGCAAAGCGATGCAGAACTGTTTTATATGTGACACAAATTTATTAATTTCCCCTTCTTAATCCCTTATCTGGAGTTTTCTTTTGTTTTTTGGGCCAAAAGTCAAGTGATCGCTCGCGCCCTCCTCCTTCTCTCCCTCCGCTGAAATGAACAAGGAAATGGCTGTCACGAGAATTAAACTCGGGTTTTACGTTGCTGACCGAGTCCCATCAGATGTTCTGGTCTTCTGGTGAGCTGGACCAGCGATCCATGGTTTTATTGTATTTTATTAAAACGTTTTATTAACATATAAACACAGAATTTCCAGCGCGGCAGCCGGCAGCAAGAGCTGCAGGAGGCGGAGCAGTTGTCAAGTTCACCAGAGCACGGGGGGTGGCTCTGAGGGGAGGGAGCAGAATGCTTTCCCTGTTCAAAATATCCAATGGTTTTGTTCCTCAGCAGAGCCCACGCCTCCAGCAAGAATCGTTTTAAAATGGAGAGGTCCCAGACCCTAGTCTGAAGCGAAGTGAAGGACAGGGTGTGGTTTTAACCAGGCTAGATAAATTGTAATATACGATGTATATCTCAATATAGTTTTCTTTCCATAAATTAATAACAAAAATATATTTCTGAGTCATAGCTTTGTCCCAGTTGTCACACAACAACACTGGGCAAGACACTTAACTCCGAGTTGCTCCCGGTAGGACAGGCAGTGCCTTGCAAGGCAGTCTACCGCTACCGGTGTATGAATGTGTGGATGAATGGGTGGATGAATGGGTGGATGGTTGTTACTGTGAAGCGCTTTGAAGGCGCTTTGAAGCGCTGTGAAGGCTTAGTGTATTACTAGTTGATGTTTTTCTTAGTTAATTCTAGATGTTATTACTGTTTTTCTATTGCATTTGTTGTTGGATGTAACTGGGACCCCGTGTACATAATCTCGTTTTCATCACATGTACCACATGCGGTGCAAATGACAATAAAGACTCTCTGACTCTGACTTTGGGGCCGCTCAAAGGGGGCTGGAAAGTGCTATATAAGTAAGCTCCATTTACCATTTATTAACAAATCGCTGTAACTCTACAAAATAAATGTCTAAAAAATAAACTGTTTACATACATTACTTTTTTTTTTGTTTTTTACATTTATTTAGATATATTAAATAGTAATCCTCTTCAATTGGGGGCAGCTGTGGCTGAGAGGCTAGAGCAGTCATCTTCCAATGGGAGAGCTGGGGGTTTGAGTCCACCAGCAGTCACATGCTGAAGTGTCCCTGAGCAAGACATTGAACCCCTCATTGCCTCTGATGTGTGTCCCATCATTGTATGAATGTGATAAAGCACTGATTAATCCTTGTACAGAGCTAGTAGAGTGCTGTATGAATGGGCAAATGAAGCACAGATTTAGGGCTGGGCGATATGGACAAAAATTCATATCTCGATATTGTTGTGATATATCGCGATATACGATATATATCTCAATATAATTTTCTTTCCATAAAAGAATAACAAAAATATATTTCTGAGTCAAAGCTTTGTCCCAGTTGTCACACAGCAACATTTATTAACAAACAGCTGTAACTCTACAAAATAAATGTCTAAAAAATGAACTATTTTATACATTACTTTATTTTTTAGACATTTATTTACACCTATTAAATAATAGTCCTCTTCAGCTGAGGGCAGCTGTGTCATTGCCTCTGATGTGTGTCCATCAGTGTATGAATGTGATAAAGTACTGATTATTCTTTGTACAGTTCTAGTAGATTGCTGTATGAATGGGTAAATGAGGACACAGATTGTGTTTTAAAGAGCTTTGAGTGTCTTGATAAGATAGAAAGGTGCTTTCACTTTAGTCAGTGTTTGTGAACTGCAGTAAATGTGAGCCTGTGGTACAATATATTTGATATACTGTATCCGGTTTTATTGTGAAAGGGTCAGGGGGTTGTTTCCGGATTCACGAAGACATTCTCTAAGTTGCTCTACAAAGTGTCGCATTGAATCCTTGTGTAAAAAGACGACAGCCTCCACTCAGAAACGTGAACAGAGAGACGGAGACATTATTAAATCAGCAGTTTATCATATATCGCTAAAGACACGGTCAGTCTCAGCTGTGGAAGAAGGCGGCTAAAGCGTTAGCCATCTTGTTAGCCGCTAAGGACCGTGTCTTTGGCGATGTGATGAGCTGCTGATTTATTAATGTCTCCACGTCCTTCTGCTCCTCTCATGAAAGCGCTGCAGTGCGCGCACGACTAAATGAGCTTGGACCCGTGGTTTGTTTAAAGGACAACACCCACCGTGACAGTAACAATTCACCATATTGGAGAATTACTGTAGTATTTTATGAATTTTATTTTCATTTTTGCATTTGGGCCAGGCGAGGGTTAAAAAAAAAAAAAAAAAAAACCCACTCCCGAATGAATCCGGAAACCTGGCCGAAAAGTCCCGAAGGGTCATGCCTTTCGTTACATTGATCTCCACCCAGAAAGCAAGGCAGAAGGTAGGAGTGAGTTTCCATGGAGGTTTATGAGAGTGAGAGTAAAACTGCATATTTCCTGGTGCATTTTTGTGTACAACTGGACCAGTGGTCTGCTTTTATTTATTATTTATTTTATAGACCTTTTTAATAAGATATAACACCGCTGCGACTGTTGCTGGCTGCTCTCCTCTGGGGAGAGCCAGGGAGAAGCCGCACGGCTCGCTCCTCTCTGGGCAGCAGAGAGGAGCGAGCCGTGCGGCTTCTCCCTGGCTCCCCGTTCCGCTGCGGGTCAGCTTTGAAGTTCGTGCTGGGGCTCGGTTCTGTCCAGCCTTGTTGCTGGAGCACGGGGAAGCACAGAGAGCACGGGGAAGCCCGCGCGCGATGGTACATCCAGACCGACAGAGCTCCGCGCTGCGGCTGCCTTTCTACTCCCGACCTGTCTGGTCAGGGGAGAGAATAAAAAGGCGATGCGGAAATGAATGAATTTGTCGCGATCAAGCGAATTAAACTAGTATGTCTACGTGGATGCTGCTCAGAATATGACAGACATCAGTGAGCAACCGCTTCTCTTTTTTTTTTCCTCTCTCTGAGCAGCGGTCATGGAAGTTGATGAAGGCTTATTAAAACTCCGCCTGTAACTCCAAGGCGGAATCTTTAGTGATGTGAATGCCCATATTTGGAGAGGGGCAGATCTTCCCGGAGCTTCTGCTAAAATCTGCTATAAATCATGAAATAACACATTTTGCATTATTTCTCTACAATATAAATAAACGCTCCTGTATTATTTTTAAATAAACTAATAAATATTAATGGCGATGCAATTTGAAAACATGGTGGGTCATGGACTTTAATGAAGCAGGAGGCTGTAAAAAAAAAACCTCTGTTCTGCCGTTTCACGCTCCACTCCGCTGTTTAAATGGTGAAAAAGATTCGTAGATCCGAGCCTTCGTCGGGATTATTTTCAGCATCGTCTACAAAAATATTTTTTCTGCCCTCATCTGACAATTTAAATCCAAACTAGCTCAGGAAAAACATTGTTTTTCCCCCTCAGCAGCTGCGTCGCGGCTCTTCATTTCTGCCGTGTTTACTTCTTGTTGTGCTGAAAGTCTCCGCGGCTCCGCCCTCCTGCAGGAAGGAGGGGCTGGGTCTGTGCTGCTCAGTGAAGGAGGGGGCGAGTGGGAGAAAACAGACAGACGGTGGATTCTCGATATAAACAATATAGTCTTGTCCTATATCTCTTTAGAAAAAATCTCTATTTTAAAAATCTCGATATATCGCCCAGCCCTACACAGATTGTGTTGTAAAGAGCTTTGAGTGTCTTGATAAGATAGAAAGTTACCTTCACGTTAGTCAGCGTGTTTGTGAACTGCAGTAAAGTGAGCCTCAGAACCGTGAAGTTGCAGCTCAGTGTTTTTAGTCTGCTTCTTTAAAGACGTTAGACTTTAAAGACTTCGCTAAAGACACAGTCAGTCTCAGCTGTGGAAGAAGACGGCTAAAGCGTTAGCCATCTTGTTAGCCGCTAAGGACCGTGTCTTTAGTGATATGATAAACTGCTGATTTATTAATGTCTCCACCTCTCTCTGCTCCTCTCATAAAGTTCAGCACGGCTAAATGAGCTTGGACTCGTGGTTTGTTTTAAGGAAGCAAACTAAAAACACTCTGAGCTGCCGCTTCACAGTTCATGCTCCACTCCACTGTTTAAATGGTGAAAAAGATTTGCAGTTCCGACCTTTCGTCGGGACTATTTTCAGCATTATCTACAGAAATCGTTTTTCTGCCCATCATCCGACAATTTAAGTCCAAACTAGCTCCGAAAGAACAGCCATTGTTTTTTTCCCCTCAGCAGCTAATGGCTCTTCACATCTGCCGTGTTTACCGTACTTTCCGCCATAAACGTTGCACCGCCGTACAAGTTGCATCAGTCCAATTACTGTATGTCCAATAAAGTGGAAAAATCCATAAACACGTCGCACCGCCGTATAAGTCATCTATTATGCGTCACCTCAGACGCGTCGCGTATGTTACGCGTCACCGCTGACAACCCGGAAATGTGGGCCGTGTTTTGCCAAAAATGGATTGGCTGCCAAATGGCCACAGGAGCGTGCACAGAAGTACTTTAACTAGATTAACACTTAAAAACAATTATTTGTTTGCTGAAAATTATAGCAAAATGTGTCTGAGCTGAACTTTACCTTAATAAATGAACTTTGAAATAGGGCTGAACGATTTTGGAAAATAATCTAATTGCAATTTTTTTTCTATAAATTGCAATTGCGATTTAAAACGCAATTATTTTTTAATAGCTTCTCAAGTATTTTTCAACAAACAGAAGCAATAAATCAATCTGTTTTATAATAAACAATGTCAGAGTTTTTTAAAGCAGAGATTCCAATAAAGCAAACAAATATATGCCTTTTTACCATTTCTAGTTTTTCTTGTTTCATAAACACAATAGTAAACATGTTAAGTAGGGATGCACCGATCGATCGGCCCCTATTTCCTTAATTTGGGGAGATCGGTGATCGGCCGATCTTTAAATGAGAAGCCGATTTTATCTACCAATCTCATCTGCCTCCGCAAAGGTCGTAAAATCATGAAAATTTAGGGTGCTTTGACCTTTTAACACCTGAAAATCGATATCGGCCAAAATCGAAATCGGCAGGTCAGACTTTCTAAAAATCGGTGATCGGTGATCGTCCAGAAAATTGAAATCGGTGCACCCCTAATGTTAAGTGATACAGTTTGAAGTTAAAACAGTTCGGTCAGTGATCCCTGTCGGCTGATACTTAGCTTACTTGAAGTTGAAGCACTGGTTGTTGTCATTCTAGCCATGCAACCATCGTAAATGTCTTTGTGGTGTTTTTTTAATTAAGTGTTGATAAAGATTTGTGTCACGTGACCAGTCAAATTGCAGCCTTCGCGATTAGAAAATCTCATTTTATCATATTGCGATATTATTGCAAATGCAATTAATTGTTCAGCCCTACTTTGAAATATATTGTGATAATAATTTTGGCCATATCGTCCAGCCATAAACTCGTCAGTTCTAAAGGAATATCTGGAGCCACGCATGCAGCCCCACACTCTGTAATAAACTTACATCTCCTCCTGGGAAGTATTTCAAATGGACGTGCTGAAGTGTGGCTAATGTCGGCTCTTCTGTTTTTTATTATTATTATTATTAAACAACTCAAATGGCCTTACAGCACAGCTGTAATAACAAGCTGAACCACTGCAGTGTTTAGAAGTTTGTAGAAATTTGTTTGAATATGGTGTTTGTGTTTTTTTGTCTTTCAGTTCAGCATGAATGCATCCCGCAGGCTATCCTTGGTATGGACATCCTGTGTCAAGCCAAGTCTGGTATGGGCAAGACGGCTGTGTTTGTGTTGGCCACACTGCAACAAATCGAACCGGTTGACGGGCAGGTTAGTGTTTATTTGAATTTTAAAATCCTAAACGGTAAAGATAAGCCCTCTGATCATAAACAACCTTTTGAAATGCATGTCTTCTTTGTGTTTTCTATTTAATCATAGCTTTAGATTTTGTTTTTACAGAGTATCCGCGGGGTGGTAAAAGTTAGTAAAAATTAGTAAATGAAATTGCCGTAACACAAATTAAGGTAATTAAAAAGTATTAAAAAGTAATAAACGTCATCTGACGAGGTGTTAAATTTTTTAAAACTTACACAACTATCAGGGTATCCGCGGGGTTGTAAAAGGTAGTAAAAGGTAGTAAATGAAATTAACACAAATTAAGGCCATTAAAAAGTATTAAAAAGTAATAAACGTCATCTGACGAGGTATTAATTTTTTAAAACCTACACAACTATATTTTTCTTGTTCTGTCGTCTAAAAAAAGGTCTGTGAATTTATTTATCTTTTCTAATTTTATGTTCCAAGTAGGACCTTAGCTAAAACAAAGACGTCATATCGTCAGTCAGTGTGCGCGCGCACCTACAGCTGGTATCATGTCTGTAAAAAGAAACAGGAAAGAGGAGCGCAACTTTATCTTCCGACATTTAACAAGAAATGTACCTAAACAATTGTTTGTTAGCTCGAAATTATAGCAAAAGGGGTGTCTCAGTCTAACGTTTTCTTAATAAATGTACTTTAATGGTTAAATCGGCTTTTTTTTTTTTAAAAGTGTCGCTGCCTCAGTGCCTGTGTGCTCCGTGATCGCTCAGCGGTGACAAACAGGAAAAAGGAGCGCGGCTCGTTTCGCCGACATTTAACAAGAAAATTACCTAAACAATTATTTGTTAGCTCGAAATTATAGCAGAGGTGTTTTTCTGTCTGTCATTTTCTTAATAAATGCACTTTAATGCATTTCGCCACCGTGGTGCAGCTTGCTGCTGGATTGAAGGTTCAAGCAGAGAGGTGGGGAGAGTATGGCAGGCCGATTGAGTCATTAATAGCTAGTGAAGATTCTCAGTCATCCAGGACATGGTGAATTCTAAAAAGTGCAATAAAAAACAATAAAGTATAATATAATAGTATAATAAATAGTATAATAAATAAAGTCCAGTTGTTTTTGTCTTGAACTTTTTTAAATTTGTCATTATAGGCACGTTTTCCTATTACATGATCCAACAGCATGCCATACACTATTACTACAATAGATATCATGAAGTTTTTTTTTTTTCAGTCAGAATGAATGAAACGGTCATATTTCAGTGTTATGGTTTATAAATATGGGGAAAAAAATCTATAAATATGTCACTTCGTCCTATAAGTTGCAAGGCATGTAAATTATGCAAAAAACTGCAACTTACAGGATGAAAAATACAGTAGTTATTATTTTTCTACCTCTCTTTTTGAATTATGCATGTGTTCAGTGTTGAATTATTTTAACTAAACTGTTCTGTTTTCAAGTTTACAGCTTTTGTTTGCCATTAGAGATATGTTATGTGTGGGAATAATTAAACTTTTTCTCTTGGGTTAGATTTAAATAACAAGTAGGTCAGTGCTTTTATTGAGGCAAGAAGCAAATTGATGTATCCAGTAATTGTTATAAAACTACATTTACTACCAAAGTTTAGGAAGAAAATGACAGTAATCTATCACTTTACAATTAGTTGCTCTAAACTGAAGTACAACAGGTTGCCGCTACGGTTACAGCTCGGTGCCGTGATGGTATTAAAAAATATTTTGATGGTATTAAAAAGGTATTAAAAGGTATTAAATTCAACTCTGGAATTTCTGCATATACCCTGACTATATTTTTCTCGTTCTGTCGTCTAAAAAAATGTCTGTGAATTTATTTATCTTTTCTAATTTTATGTTCCGAGTAGGACCATAGCTAAAACAATGACGTCATATCATCAGTCAGTGTGCGTTCTTTCTGTTTGCTGCAGCGAGGACCTCTGTGCGTTTGCGCCTACAGCTGGCCGAGGCTTTTTGTCATGTCTGTAAAAAGAAACAGGAAAGAGGAACGCGCCTTGATCCTCTGACATTTAAGAAAAGTACCTAAACAATTGTTTTTTAGCTCGAAATTATAGCAAAGGTGTGTCCCAGTCTAACGTTTTCTTAATGAATGCACCTTAATCGTGAAATCAGCTTTATCTTTAAAAAAAAGTTTTGCTGCCTGTGTGCACCGTGATCGCTCAGCGGTGAGAAACAGGAAAGAGGAGCGCGGCTCTTTTCGCCGACATTTAACAAGAAAAGTAACTAAACAATTATTTGTTAGCTCGAAATTATAGCAAATGTGTGTTTCTATCATTTTCTTAATAAATGCACTTTAATGGTCAAATTAGCTGCATTTCGCCGCAGTGGTGCAGCTGGATTGAAGGTTCCAAGCAGAGAGCAGAAAGGTGGGGAGGGTATGGCAGGCCGATTGAGTCATTAATAGCTGGTGAAGATTCTCAGTCATCCAGGACATGGTGAATTCTAAAAAGTGCAAGAAAAAAAACAAAGTATAGTATTATAAATAGTATAATAAATAAAGTCCAGTTGTTTTTGTCTTGAACTTTTTTTAATTTGTCATTATAGGCACGTTTTCCTATTACCGGTACATGATACAACAGCCAACAGCATGCCATACAACTATTACTACTATGGGGCCCATCAAGTATTGCTGTTTTTTTTCTTTCTTTCAGTCAGAATGAACAGTCATATCTCATCTAAAAATGGTTTATAAAAATGGGGAAAAAATCCATAAATATATCACTTCAGCCTATAAGTTGCAAGGTATGTAAATAATGCAAAAAACTGCGACTTACAGGATGAAAAATATGGTAGTTATTATTTTTCTCCCTATCTTTTTGAATTGTGCATGTTTTCAGTGTTGAATTATTTTAACTAAACTGTTCTGTTTTCATCTAAAAGAAGCAAAGTCTGGTCCTCTTAGCTTTTTTAGATTATTTTTTTTTACCTGGATTATTGAGCATGCATCAGGGTGTTCTGTTTTCAAGTTTACAGTTTTTTGTTTGCCATTAGAGATCTGCTGTGTGTGGGAACAATTAAACTTTTTCTCTTGGGTTAGATTTAAATAACAAGTAGGTCAGTGCTTTTATTGAGGCAAGAAACAAATTGATGTATCCAGTAATTATTATAAAAGTACATTTACTGTACTACCAAAGTTTAGGAAGAAAATGACAGTAATCTATCACTTTACAATTAGTTGCTCTGAACTGAAGTACAAGAGGTTGCCGCTACGGTTACAGCTCAGTGTCGTGATGGTATTAAAAAATATTGTGATGGTATTGAAAAGGTATTAAATTTAACTCAAGAATTTCTGTATACAGGATCTCACGCTCCAGTTTTCCCTCATTCGTGAACAAGATCCCGAGATACTTAAACTCATCCACTTGGGGCAGGACCTCCTCCTGATTCCCTCCGAATGAGGGAAAACTGGAGCGTGAGATCGATAGGCGGATAGGTGCAGCGTCCGCAGTGAAGCGGGCGCTGTACTAGGGCTGGGCGATATATCGAGATTTTTAAAATATCGAGATTTTTTCTAAAGAGATATAAGACGAGACTATATCGTTTATATCGAGAATCCACCGTCTGTCTGTTTTCTCCCACTCGCCCCCCTCCTTCTCCTTCACTGAGCAGCACAGACCCAGCCCCTCCTTCCTGCAGGCTGCAGGAGGGCGGAGCCGCGGAGACTTTCAGCACAACAAGAAGTAAACACGGCAGATATGAAGAGCCGCGACGCAGCTGCTGAGGGGGAAAAACAATGTTTTTCCTGAGCTAGTTTGGATTTAAATTGTCAGATGAGGGCAGAAAAAATATTTTTGTAGACGATGCTGAAAATAATCCCGACGAAGGCTCGGATCTACGAATCTTTTTCACCATTTAAACAGCGGAGTGGAGCGTGAAACGGCAGAACCGAGTTTTTTTTTACAGCCTCCTGCTTCATTAAACAAACCACGGGTCTGAGCTCATTTAGTCGTGCGCGCACTGCAGCGCTTTCATGAGAGGAGCAGAAGGACGTGGAGACATTAATAAATCAGCAGCTCATCACATCGCCAAAGACACGGTCCTTAGCGGCTAACAAGATGGCTAACGCTTTAGCCGCCTTCTTCCACAGCTGAGACTGTGTGTTTTGGCGATATATGATAAACTGCTGATTTAATAATGTCTCCGCCTCTCTGTTCACGTTTCTGAGTGGAGGCTGTCGTGTTTTTACACAAGGATTCAATGCGACACTTTGTAGAGCAACTTAGAGAACGTCTTCGTGAACCCGGAAACAACCCCCTGACCCTTTCACAATAAAACCGGATACAGTATATCAAATATATTGTACCACAGGCTCACATTTACTGCAGTTCACAAACACTGACTAAAGTGAAAGCACCTTTCTATCTTATCAAGACACTCAAAGCTCTTTAAAACACAATCTGTGTCCTCATTTACCCATTCATACAGCACTCTACTAGAACTGTACAAAGAATAATCAGTACTTTATCACATTCATACACTGATGGACACACATCAGAGGCAATGACACAGCTGCCCTCAGCTGAAGAGGACTATTATTTAATAGGTGTAAATAAATGTCTAAAAAATAAAGTAATGTATAAAATAGTTCATTTTTTAGACATTTATTTTGTAGAGTTACAGCTGTTTGTTAATAAATGTTGCTGTGTGACAACTGGGACAAAGCTTTGACTCAGAAATATATTTTTGTTATTCTTTTATGGAAAGAAAATTATATCGAGATATATATCGTATATCGAGATATATCACAACAATATCGAGATATGAATTTTTGTCCATATCGCCCAGCCCTACGCTGTACCGGTCTGTCGTGGTGAAGAGAGAGCTTAGTCAAAAGGCAAAGCTCTCAATTTACCGATCGATCTACGTTCCCACCCTCATCTATGGTCATGAGCTTTGGGTTATGACCGAAAGAACAAGATCTCGGATACAAGCGGCTGAAATGAGTTTTCTCCGCAGGGTGGCTGGACTCTCCCTTAGAGATAGGGTGAGAAGCTCAGTCATCCGGGAGGGACTCGGAGTAGAGCCGCTGCTTCTCCACATCGAGAGGAGCCAGTTGAGGTGGCTCGGGCATCTGGTTAGGATGCCTCCTGGACGCCTCCCTGGTGAGGTGTTCCGGGCATGTCCCACCGGGAGGAGACCCAGAGGAAGACCCAGGACACGCTGGAGGGACTATGTTTCTCGGCTGGCCTGGGAACGCCTTGGGATTCCCCCAGAGGAGCTGCTCCAAGTGGCTGGGGAGAGGGAAGTCTGGGCCTCCCTACTTAGGCTGCTACCCCCGCGACCCGACCCCGGATAAGCGGAAGAAGATGGATGGATGGATGAATTTCTGTATACTGTATACCCTGTTTTACAATACTTTGCATAAATATATATAAATATAGCCTGAAGTCATGTTAAGCCTAGTTATAATTCATATGTGCACAGATGCTGCTTCTTATGCTTCTTGACACTGGGATGGATAAACCATCAGCAGCCTAAACATCTCGGCTCTTCTTGCCCCTCCCCAGGTGTCTGTATTAGTCATGTGCCACACACGAGAGCTGGCCTTCCAGATCAGCAAGGAGTACGAGCGTTTCTCTAAGTACATGCCCGCCGTGAAGGCAGCCGTGTTCTTTGGCGGCATGCCCATGAAGAAGGACGAGGACACCCTGAAAAAGAACTGCCCTCACATTGTGGTCGGGACGCCGGGCCGAATGCTCGCTCTGATGCGCAGCAAGACCCTGAGTCTGAAAAACGTGAAGCATTTTGTCCTGGATGAGTGCGACAAGATGCTGGAGCAGCTAGGTGTGTGTTCCCGTTTGATTCTGATGGCTTGCTGAGTGGCCTCAGAGGGCTGATGGTCCATGTTGGTTTGTGTGGCAGACATGAGGTGCGACGTGCAGGACATCTTCAGGATGACGCCCCACGAGAAGCAGGTCATGATGTTCAGTGCAACCCTAAGTAAGGAGATCCGACCAGTGTGCCGCAAGTTCATGCAGGATGTAAGTGGACAATCAGCTCCCACACGTCCCATTTAGACGCTCGTTTCTATAACCTGTTGCTTAAACTGGTTTCTTCCTCGCAGCCTATGGAGGTGTTTGTGGACGACGAGACCAAACTGACACTCCACGGTCTGCAGCAGTACTACTGCAAGCTGAAGGACAGCGAGAAGAACCGCAAGCTCTTTGACCTTCTTGATGTGTTAGAGTTCAATCAGGTAATTAATTTTTTTAAACGGATACATTTTAGTGTTGTTGCTATTTGTTGTCCTTTAAGTTAAACGTTGGGATCAGTTCATTTTCTAGAAAGCCTCATCCAGCGTTGAGTTCCTTCAGTTTTGAATAAACATTATGGAAACATGTTGGTGTTTACAGACCCACTGCAGTTTCTGAAGAAAACATCTGATACAAAAACAAAATGTGAACATCTTATGAAATAATTGAGACTAATAATTTATTAATAATATAAAATTTGGCCTCAATAAGTGATGTCTGTCGTTAGTTTTACCGGTAGCTTCTGGAAATTGAAGTAATGAACTACAGAACCATCTTTTTATGTGCTTTAAGTTCAATTCAATGTTGTCATTCACATCACGTGGTACATGAGGTGGAATGAAATTATGTACTCAAGGTCCCAGTTACATCCAACACTAGCAAAAATATAAAGTATAACAAGAAACAGTACAAGTAGGGGTGGGCGATAAGGCTCAAATATAATTGTGATATTTCAGAGCATTCTGACGATGGCGATAAATTTCGTGATATAACAAAAATAAGAATAAATAAATAAAAAATAGAAATTAAAGTTATTTATTTGACAAAATTAACTTAACATGTTGCTTTGCAGTATTACAGTATATAAATAAGTAAAAAAAAACAAGGGGTAATTTTACTGAAATTACTTTATTTAGTAAAGTATTCAGTCTCCAATTATAAAAAAATAAAAATGATCCTTCTGTTGTTTAGATTGAACAAGTCTGCACAAAATATAGATCAACAAAATCCACAACAAAAACTAAAGTGCAGGTGTAGTTTCCCAAAACAACTAAATAAAATGAAGCTTAAGATCTGTTGAGCATGAATGAAACCTACAACAAAATAAATGTTGCCTTTAAATGAGCTATAACTTCCAGAACTTGTAACAAGGTGACCAGCTGACCCTGAAGCTTGTTGGTGTTTCAGCTTCATCTGTTCCTGCAGGAATGATCCATTCCTCTGATTCATTTCTCTGACTGATCTGTCTCTGATCACCTGCCTCTTGGTCCGTGGACCGACAGTGGAACTCAAGAGACAGTTGAGCAGCGCGTGTTTGTACCGACAGTTTAGAGCAGGGGAGACGCAGCCCGCACCGGCAGCTCAGTGGGAGTGGGGGGAGGGGGAGAGAGACGAGCTGTCTGTACCTGCAGTTTAGAGCTGGATGGAGAGAAGCTGAGACGCGCGTTGCTTGTTTTTAGCATTTTAGCTAGCTAGTATTGCACGTAACTAATTAGCGTGACACCAGTACAGACAGGTGGAGGGAGGTGTGCAGTTTGGTTTGGTTGTTCGAAGCGCTTGGTTGTTAAAGGGCGGGGCGCCTTGACGTATTACATCATGAAATTAACATATGATGATATAATTTTTTTGCCCGGGCAAGCTTTTTTTTTTATCGGTATTATCGTGAACTATATGATATGGCCCAGCCCTAAGTAAAAGGATCTAAAATGTACACCAAACGGTACGCTAAAAGATTAAAATACGCACATGAAAATACAGTATATAAAATATGATGTATTAAACAGCAGCCCGAACATGAGTCTGTGTGAGTAGATGGGTATGAGTGAAGACAGCAGCATGAGATCAGCAGCATGGATAATCAGCAGCACAGATAAGTCGCATATCACCAATTAAAGTGATTTTTGAGTGAGTGAGTGAGTGAGTGAGTGAGTGAGTGAGTGAGTGAGTGAGTGAGTGAGTGAGTGAGTGAGTGAGTGAGTGAGTGAGTGAGTGAGTGAGTGAGTGAGTGAGTGAGTGAGTGAGTGAGTGAGTGAGTGTTCAGTGTGCTGGTACTGTTTGTAAGACGTCATGAGCTTTCAGTAGATGGGCACATACAGGGTCTGTATGAAGATGACGAGATAAATTTAGTCAGATTTGCTTGTTGTGGTGTTAGGAATTTATAAAACTAATTTGAAAGAAATTATGGGATTATTCCATGGATTATTTTTTTTTTCTTTTTTTAGGTGAAATAAAACAAATTGCAAGGGAAAAAAATTCATCTCATGCAGTAATAATACTAGTTGTGTATCTTTAAAGGATCTTGCAAACATTTGCCTCCCATGTGTTATTTCGCTGTTTTACTAAAAGTTGTTTGTGACTCGTGAAGGAACCCAATTAGTTATTAAAAAAAACTGTCCTTTTTAGCTAAAAGATGGTGAACAGAAAGGCTCATTGTTGTTGTTCAGAGGTGATGGTTGTCATGTCGTACTGCGACAGTTGTAAACTCAGTGGAGGCGTCGTGTGTGAGCTCCTCTGTTTCACCTGCAGGTGGTGATCTTTGTCAAGACGGTCCAGCGATGTGTCGCTCTGTCTCAGCTCCTCGTGGAACAAAATTTTCCTGCCATTGCCATCCACAGAGGCATGACTCAGGAGGAAAGGTGAGCCGCTCGCACCGATATCTTTTACTCTGCTGGGCTCGGCTTGCTGTGTTCACGGCCTCCTCAGAGCAGGGCTCAGGCCTGTGATGTCTTCAGCAGCTGTGTCCATGACAACTCTGCTGACGCTGTCTTACCGTCCTGCAGGCTGTCTCGCTATCAACAATTCAAGGACTTCCAGCGGCGAATCTTGGTGGCGACGAACCTGTTCGGCCGAGGGATGGACATAGAGAGAGTGAATATCGTCTTTAACTACGACATGCCAGAAGATTCTGACACCTATTTGCACAGGGTGAGCAACGCAGCAGAAGGAAACGATGTTTTAGTGTATTTTTAGCTCTGTTTGTTGGTGGCTTCTGTTCAAGGTTTAACTGAATCTGACCTTGGATTCTCCAGGTTGCCCGTGCTGGTAGGTTTGGGACCAAAGGCCTGGCTGTAACCTTCGTGTCCGACGAGACGGACGCCAAGATTCTGAACGATGTGCAGGATCGCTTTGAAGTCAACGTGGCCGAGCTGCCGGATGAGATCGACATCTCATCTTACAGTGAGTTTTGAAATGCCTCCTGAATGCGACGTTAAGCTGGTCTCATGTGTTGGAACGACTGGTGTGGATTTAAGATGCATGAAGCACTTAAATACGAAGCGTAAAGTAAATTCTGAGCGGGGCTTGAGGTCTTTCTACAGATAATTATTATGGCAACAGTTGTGGCTGCTCTGGAGCGCTCGTACATGTTTAACCTGCTGGTGAAAAGCTGGTATGTTCAGCTGTTGTTGCACAGATCTCTGCTCAGCTAACGTCCCCCTTCTTGTCTCCCCCTCAGTCGAACAGTCCAGATGAGTCCTTCAACCAATCTGAAGTCTCCTCTCCGTGGATTCATCTCCGTTTCTGGAAGTTGACCTGCTACATCGTTCATTTAAGCACGTTTTGTTCACAAAAACATTTATTTTTATTGTCAGTTTGTTGGGATGGGAGTGTGATTTTAATTTGTCTTTTATGGTTTGTTTTTGCCTAATTAAAACTTTTTATAAAATGCCATTTTTTTTAATCATTGTGGTCTCTTGACGAGACTTTTGTCTCCGCCCTGTTTTCGTTTATTCCCGTGTTGAGCAGAGCTTCAGGGAAGCATCAGAGTAGATCATCACAGATACTTTAGCAGTTTTTTATTTTGTGTGTAGCAAGGTAGTGTTTTTTATTTGTATTTTGTTTGCTCCAGTTTAAAAAGAGCTTGACCAGACAGTGGAAATTTTACTCGTGGCAGCTTTTTTAAACAAATTTCTACAGGAATGCATTCTATACTGATAAAGTAGATTCTTAGTGGTGACTTTTGGTTAAGTGACATGAAATTGAGACACTGTACAAAAAATGTGACTCTTACGATGTATCTCTTGGTATTTTGGTGTTTATAACTGAAAATAAATCGGTAAAGAGTTCAAATTAAAACATCAAGCTTCAAAATGTTATAACTCGTGGTGCTGTAGACGAGTACCGTAAGGCTCTGAAGACACATTTAGGCATGTAACTCGAGGGTTTGAAGAGTTTTTATGGCATCAATTTTGATTCGTTGCACGCATTTATGGCCCTGAAACTGATTTAAGTGTGCCAATTCATCAAACGCCATTACCACCGGTAATTATTTGCCAATTCAGTCTTGGTTTTAAGATCTGCTGCTTTTCCTGTTTCATTAGGGAAGAAAAAACTAAATTCATCACATAAGTTACAGATGATGATCTTTGGTAGCTGGGTAATAATTGACATTTGCAAAATATCAACACTGAAACATTTTTCACATGATTGCTGAGGATTTACTGTTTATACAGGTGCTGGTCATAAAATTAGAATATGAAAAAGTTTATTTCAGTAATTCCATTCAAAAAATGAAACTTGTAGATTATACTGTATTTATTACACACAGACTGATAAATTTCAAATGTTTATTTCTTTTCATGTTGATTATCACTAACAACTAATGAAAACCACAAATTCAGTTAGAAAATTAGAATATTATTTAAGACCAATTTATTTTTATTTTTTTAAGGGATTTTTAGAAATGTTGGCCAACTGAAAAGTATGAGCATGTACAGCATCAATACTTAGTTGGAACTCCTTTTGCCTGAATTTCTGCAGCAATGCGGCGTGGCATGGAGTTCATCAGTCTGTAGCACTGCTCAGGTGTTAGTCCAGGTTGCTCTGATAGTGGCCTTCAGCTCTTCTGAATTGTTGGGTCTGGTATATCACATATTTCTCTTCACAATACTCCATAGATTTTCTATGGGGTTATGATCAGGCCAGTTTGCTGGTCAGTTAAGAACAGCCATGGTCTGTAAACCAGGTACTGGTAGCTTTGGCACTGTGTGCAGGTGTGAAGTCCTGTTGGAAAATGAAATCTGCATCTCCATAAGTTGGTCAGCAGCAGGAAGTGCTCTAAAACTTCCTGGTAGATGGCTGCGTTGACCTTGGACCTCAGAAAACACAGTGGACCAACACCAGCAGATGACATGGCACCCCAAACCATCAATGACTGTGGAAACTTGACACTGGACCTCATTCAACATGGGTTCTGTGCCTCTCTTCTTCCTCCAGACTCTGGGACCTTGATTTCCAAAGGAAATGCAAAATTTACTTTCCTCAGAGAACATAACTTTGGACCACTCAGCAGCAGTCCCAGGCGAGACGCTTCTGACGTCTCTTGTAAAAGAGTGGCTTGACACAAGGAATGTGACAGCTGAAGACCATGTCTTGCATACGTCTGTGCGTGGTGGTTCTTGAAGCACTGACTCCAGCTGCAGTCCACTCTTTGTGAATCTCCCCCACATTTTGGAATGGGTTTTGTTTCACAATAGTCCTCTCCAGGGTGTGGTTACCCCCTTTATCTTGTACACTTTTTTTCTACCACACATTTCCCTTCCTTTCACCTCTCTTCATGTGCTTGGACACAGAGCTCTGTGAACAGCCAGCCTCTTAAAGTGCGACTAAACCCAAAATTAACTTTTTTTAGCTGATAAACTCCCTAGAATGTGTTTAAAATGTTATCTAGCACTATGGCTGTGTTTATTCTCACATAATTGTGCATATCTGTGTAAATTGGCAATATTTGGTCTAAAAATGTGTTTACGGTAGTTCTATGGGTTGAACTGGTGGATTACACCTTAATTTTCTTATTTGTGCAAACGCTCATGTGTGACATGTCTGCTCATGTGTGATGTCACACAGGTGGTTCAAGCAGAGCCAATCCCCTGCAGAGATGAGAAGTGCATACCTTATATGGAAGTGCTGCATTTCACTCCTGACAAGCGGTTTTATTTTCATTTTTTTAGGCCTTTGGTTTTGGATGGAATGGGTGGAATAGATAAATACATCTACATGTTTATTCTTTGTTGTTGCTTGGTGTATGTTGTTGGCTAGAGGTTTAATTTGTTTTAGGTTGTTGCAGGTGGAGGCGTGAACAAAAGCACAACTCTACCTCCACCCTTCCTTGTCTCTCGACACGCCCATTTTCAGGGAGATTTTGGAAGGAGGAGTTACCGATCCACAGTCTCACTTTAAGCAATGATCTTTTGTGTCTCGCCCTGCAAGGTGTCAATGGTTGTTTTTTAGACAACTGTCAAGTCAGCCATTTTCTCCAGGATTGTGTAGCCTACAGAACTAGACAGACATTTTAAAGGTCTTTGCAGGTGTTTTGAGTTAATTAACTGATTAGAGTGTGGCACCAGGTGTCTTCAATATTGAACCTTTTCACAATTATTCTAATTTTCTGAGATACTGAATTTGGGGTTTTCATTAGTTGTCAGTTATAATCTTCAACATTAAAAGAAATAAACATTTGAAATATATCAGTCTGTGTGTAATAAGTATAATATACAAGTTTCACTTTTTGAATTAAATTACTGAAATCAACTTTTTCATGATATTCTAATTTTATGACCAGCACCTGTACGACAAAATGTAATTTATTTCAAGTTAATCTCACAGCAGGACTTTTTTAAGCACATTCAAATTTTTACTGTCCCTGTATCTGAGTTTAAAGTTTTTTCTTCAGACCTGGGTGTGTGGAAGGTGTCATATTTTCTATTTTATACGACTGCTCTTCATTTGAGGTTTACTGCCTTCTCTGTCTTATTTAGAGCATTATCAGAGTGAAAGATGGGTGTTGTTACCATGGTGACACTAACGAGCCACATGGCAACACTAACGTTTAATTCATTTCTTGTTTACACAATTTTCACTTCAAAAAGTCAGCATTTTGTTAGATTGTTAAAAAAAAAGTCTCAAATTATGAAAGTTGATGTTGAAATTTCTCCCTGTAAAATTTCTTGAGTTTGGTACCAGCATCTTTAACGTATTGATAAAATTACACAAGTTAGCTGGTTGAAGCTTGTTTTTAGCTGAGAAGAGTTGTGGTCTATGACGACTTTTTATTTGCAACAGGAAAATTCTTTTGAAAAAAGCTCAACACAGTGAGAGTGAAACTTTCTTTATTCAGAATATGACAAAAACAAACATTTCAACACCAAAAAACAGTTGCATGTAAAATAACCAACAACCAAAAAGACTGAGAAACAGCTTTCAGCCTCATCAATCTTTTTAAAATATTTCCCAGTCACGGTTTCTGTTCTATAGCAGAAACTAACACCAGGTCCGACAATCATACTTTCAAACTGGCACAATGCTAATAAACAATCTGAACCTGAGCTCAGAGTAATTAAAATACAGCAGAACAAAGAAGCTACACATTGACCTGTACATAGCTGCTCTAGAATGACCCTTACAACTCAAAACCACAGCATCTCCAAATATCAAACACCTAAAGGATGTATTACCTGTGAAGTTCAGGTTTTTGGGGAAGTGAATCGTTCTGAAGGTTTCAAAGGTGCTCAAACTAATCCAAACAGAAGACACTCGGCTTTTCATCATCATCCATCATCTAAGGCACAGAAAACAGCCTACACTTGCAGCTTAATTCTTACAAACTCTGCTGACTTCAGTCACAACAGAAGGCTTTTCTCTGCCTCGACGGTCAAGTCGGCGCTTTTCGGGAACAGACGCCGCTTCAACGTGAAAAGACTCGAGGTGTTGTTTCGGTGCTGTGCCGCTCGATTACAGGCCAGATTAAGGCTCTAAAACTGCTCCACCCACCAGCTCACAAATTACATGTTTACCTCATCACACGCACACTTGTCAGATCTTATTTTTACAGCAGCGTCAAGAGGGGGGCTAATTCGCTCTTGCCGCGTCTTGGAGAATGTAATTTGCACAGAATTAGGTGGTCGACTGCTTGACGCCAGTGTCCCAAACGTTCTGCTTGATGAAAGTCGTTCAGGCCTAGCAGGAGACGAGTCCAGCTTTTTGACATTTTCCTTCTGGGTTTGTCAGAAATCCTCAACCCATCGAAGTTCAACTCAGTCTGTCTTCTGTATTCTTCACCGTCTAACGTTAGACGTGTTCCAGATCAGAGGGAAACTTCCCCTCCAGTTTTCCGCTGCGATTCGTCCCTCTCAGATCCTTGTTCAAATCCAAATATACCGGTACTGCAGCAAAACCAACATACTGTATCCTGGTAGCAATTGGCTCGGTGTCTGAACAATAAATATCAGCAAATAAATATAAAAAGTCAACTTTGCCCAACAGCATCCCGTTCTTGTCAAGTCCTCTACAAGAATCCTCGTTGCCGGTTTTCCGTTCTCAATTCTCATCTACGCTTCCAGCTGGTTTGTTACAAAACCAGTTTTCTATCAGCTAGTAGCATCTATCCCTCAGCAAGTGTTGCGTTCACAGAAGGAGAATACAAGACACAGTCCTCCGTGGGCGAGTTTTTGTCTCTCCGTCATTTCTCAGAAGTCCCAGAGTTCATGGAATATTTTGGAGCATGGCAGAAACCCGATGAATGACTGCGTCCAAATCTTACAGAAAGATTTAGTCACAATTTGAAGTCTGGTCAGGCCAAAACACAACAATCTACTCGAAAGCAGGGGATGCTCTTACTAGATGGTTGCTCTTGTGATTTTAGCTGCCTTTTCCTATTGTTTTCCCAAATGTTCTTCTTGAAAAGCTGTTCTGAGATGTGACGTCTGCTCCCTTCTGCTGGACGGCACACAAGCCGGCTACTCTAAAATTGGCACTGCTACTGAGGGGATATTTTGTACTTTTCATGGAGGAATGTAGGTAAGGTGCGGGTAATGGGGCTAGTCTTTGAACTTGTGCGTATCTCCATAGAGCCACTGCTGGGGCGGCATGGCCGCCTCGTTGAGGTGGTTGCACTCGTCGCTGCACTTGCAGGACTGGATGAACATCACAGACCTGCTGAAGTGATCTCCATGGGGGCAGACAAAGGTCACGGTGGCTGTGCGTGCGCGACGGGGGGAGCAGCAACGGCCATCTTGGCAGACTCCGCAGTAGTTGGGTCTGTACAGGCGGGTGCTCCTGCAGCCAGAATAGGACAAACGGTGTGGCTCTGGGGCCTTGTGGGTACGAGAGCACTTCCTTCCTTTCTGTGGACACAGAAAAACGAAAAGCTATTACCGCTAGTTATCATACAAAAGATGAGAAAAAACTTCTTTTTTTTTACGGTTATAGAAGCATTTAATTGAGGCTGTCTCAGTGGTGCACTAAGATGGCAGTAAATACAAAGTAAATTTGATGGGAATGAAGTTAAATAATGAGCAAAATAAAGTCTGGTATTGTCAGTCTGACCATATTGGCCCTCATTCACGAACCGTTCGTACGCACAGATTTGTTCTTAAACTGTGCGTACGAGTGATTTAGGATCATTTGTGGCATTCAACAATGTTTTCGTATCCTACGATTTTTTTCAGATACGAACAAAATTTACGAGTGGTCCGGACCTGTCGTATAATTTAGGAGCGTCAGTCTGCTGTCATCCAGACGGATCTTCTCCACGAATAACTTCATATTTCGTTATTTAGAAAATATTTTGGGTTTAAAAAAATCACGCACCATAATTATTCTTGACAATAGGTTATTCTGTTTGAATTAGAATTATAATTTTAAGTTTAATTTGTCTGGTGTGTCGCGCAGGCTTCAGTGAGTCGTGCGCTCCCCTTGGTCATCAAAGCCGCTCCTCATATTAACACCCAGGTACATAAAATTCCCATACACCGCCGCAGAACAAGTACGAATTAAGACTGATTTTCATGCTACTGCTGTGCCAAACACCATCGGAGCAATAGATTATTATCTGATTCTGCTTCTCCACATCGAGAGGAGCCAGTTGAGGTGGCTCGGGCATCTGGTTAGGATGCCTCCTGGACGCCTCCCTGGTGAGGTGTTCCGGGCATGTCCCACCGGGAGGAGACCCAGAGGAAGACCCAGGACACGCTGGAGGGACTATGTTTCTCGGCTGGCCTGGGAACGCCTTGGGATTCCCCCAGAGGAGCTGCTCCAAGTGGCTGGGGAGAGGGAAGTCTGGGCCTCCCTACTTAGGCTGCTACCCCCGCGACCCGACCCCGGATAAGCGGAAGAAAATGGATGGATGGATGAAATATAACCTGCAGAATGTGGTTGCGCGATGACCAGGAGGAGCGTGCATGACACATTTGTGCTGCAAAACATGTTGGCATGCGTCTGCGCAGTATGGCATTTATTGTCCATCCATCTCGCAGACTATTCCTTGACCACCTCCTGTCCGTGCTGCGGCGAGACGTTTGTTTGAAGCCATTTTCAGATCAAACCATTTATTCTTGATTTCTGATACTGTACGACCCACGGGACACACAACATATGCACTACAATATTAATATGAAGTTAACTGTAGTTTCGAGACATTTTAAAATGCTTCTGTTCAAAAACACATCCGACACTTGCGGGGGGTGGGGGGGGGGTAGCGGTGCGCCACAGCTCTTCTGAATAAGTGAAACTATAATGTAACACAGTACACTAAAATTAAAGATATTTGACCATCCGACACTTGCGGGGGGTGGGGGTGGGGGGGTAGCGGTGCAGAGCAGAACTTCAATCTCCGAACGCGTGAAGTCCTTCTTTTTACTTCTTGATTTAGAATGAATGGACACTTCCTGCTGTCAAAAGGCAGGAAACGTGGCCTTATATGGTGTTTTGAGGGGTGGGAATTATGTAAATGACCTCTCCGCGAGCACGCGCAGGTGGATGGAACAGGTGGGATTCATCAACTTTACGCAACCCGTTTACACACGTTTCCTGTGGATAGAAGACTTTGTTGAATCTGACGTGGCATGTTCGCACGAACGCTTCGTACGCACAGAAGTAGGAGAAATTTAGGATAAAAATACGAACATTTTCGTGAATGAGGGCATAACTTGGAAAAAGTGTGGTACTGACTTCCATTTTGGTGTGGCTGAATTTAGAAAGTTTCCTTTTGAAATTTGGGTTGCCACGTCAAAATCCAAGACGGTCACTGTCATACATTCATGTAAAACGACCGCCCTAATCATTTGAGGAAACGATGCTTTCTAGTTTTTATATTGCTGAACAGTATAGTTTCCAAAAATAGTCTGGATGACCCTCAAGGGTCTTGCATATTCCATCAGAAGAAGCAATATCTTCTCTCACTGACAAAGTTGCGTAACAAAAATCATGTCATTTTGTTCCCGGAGCAGCTTTGCCTACCCCTTCTTAACACAAAGCCCAGGCCAAACTTTTTCTCACAGGAGTACGTGCCAACTTAGTATTGTGTGATTGGTCAGCAGTGTGTGGGCGTGTTCATTGATGCACTCGCATATTCAGCTGTACAACTCTTCAAACACTAAGTCAGTCAAATGCACAAAACCTGGATGGAGATTGTGCACGAAGGAGTTTGTCTGCTGAAAGTGTGGTGCTCTCTTCATGATAGATTTGTGGCCAAACTTCTGATGCAGGGACGGACTGGAGACTCTGGCAGGAGGAATCCTGCACCATGATGTTTACTGCAGCTGGAGGGGTTTCCTAAGAGCTCTGCATCATGTGTCATGAACTATGAAAGGTGAGTGTGAAAACAAACATTCTGCAACCATGTTATTGCAAGTTTGGCTTCAGATAGAGTGTGCCGGGGCCTTAATGGTGGCCAAAATCTATGATGGCCAAGACACCCACTGGTCACCCTCTGGCTTCAAACATTGTGCCTGGTGGATCCACTTGACATGATCTGTCACTCTGCACTACCTCAGATAAGCTAAAGAATAAAAAAATAAAAAAATAACTTCTACCCACTTGAACATCTTGCACCAAAAGGCTTTAACTGCATTCCCTGTTCAATTTCAGTTCAGAAAAGCACTCATCTCATGAACTAAAAACATTCACAACTCAAATCCCTCAGCGACGGGGCATCAGCATAATGTTTAGTGTTCACATGGACCGCTTTGATTTTTTTCACATTGGACAGCATCAGTCAACTATGGTCATGGTTCTGGCCTGATGTGGACTAGATGTTCGTTTGTCAATCCGATCAGAAATTAATTTTATTTCTTCAAACTGACTGTGCAGAGAACTATTTACGATAGAATTCCACTGAACCTCAAAACCTCTGAACTATCACTTAAAAAATTAAACAGGAAATCCCAAACATTGATATTGTCTACTAATCACATTAATAGCTACACAAAAGTTAGTTCATCATCCATACCAAACGTGTGGAGATATTTTATCGTTCTGACAGAGCGGGTGATCCTATAAAGCCTGAAGGTGCTACACACAGAAAAAAGGTTCGACTTTCCTACAGTCGCTTGAAATCATAGCGGTCGTACATCACTGAGACAGAAAAAAAAACAAGTTGTCAGCCAACTACAAAAAGACACAAAAACAAAATGTCAGAATAAGAGATGCTAACAAAACTTATGGTGACTGACACGGATACACATTAACACCCACGCCACCTCGACAAACACGTTGAGAGCGCGGCAAAAACAGGTGAACAACAGCTTATCGGGTCTTCGAGTGAGAAGCAGAACATTTCAGAGAGTGTTGTGTTTGAAATGTGAGAGTGCAGCGGAGCGGCTGGACTCTTCGTTTACTAGAGGACAGCTGTGATCCTCACTGTTCTAGCTCTACAGGCAAACAACGATACGACCAGGCTACAGCCAAGAAATAAAACAATTCCTTTAAACGGTAAATGGTTCTTCTTAGGCTACACGGCATGTTCCATTTTGTTAAACTGTAAGCTTTTGGACCAGCTATAAGAACTTTCCTGCTATTGACACAAGTTCAGCTGGTTTTTAGTCTGAAGCTACAGGGATGGTGTAGTTCAACAATTTTAATTATGATATGTATTTCTTTACAAAGTGACAATCATAGCTTGAAGTCATTCGAGGAATTCTAGTTCCCAAACAGGCCCGTGCGGTCCGTGTACCCTTCGTTCAATTGTTTTTTCATTGAATAACAAAAATGAAAAAATGAAAAAACGACATGTCATTGCAATATTCGTTTTCATGTGCTAATCAAAATATACGATACGTCATTGGTCCGCAGGACATTTTTCAAAAGTTTGAT
>JBBPBX010021615.1:0-12185 GCA_038048925.1 Garcialebias charrua | reverse complement strand
GGTGTGGGGATGTTTGTTCTTTCATGGCTGTCAAAGCTCATTAAACCCCTGCTTCTGCCTTCTGCATTATTCAGACACGGACCCTGCTCTGACATGTCAGATATTTTGCGATCTCACCTGTTTGGGTCGTCGGCCATGCATGTCCGCTGAGTGTAGCTTAATCTATTTTTAAATTAAACCACCACCTTCTAAAGAAAAGAACAAAGATGTCTACTTTGTTTGAAAGTCTTTCTTTACATTAACTGAACTTTCCTTTACCTCTTTCAAGGTACTTCAGTGTGCAGTCAACTGGCCGAATTGACAGCTTCAATGTATTTCCAGCCAGACTGTTGTGGATTTCCCAGAAACTGGCTTTACACATGCAAAAAGGGACAATCCGTCCAAAAGATGATTGAGCTTTCAAACCTTTTTTCTGAACCATTTTGGCCTTGGTTGTCCTCAGGCTGTATCTGTGAGTAGCAAGTTGGCCATCAGGCCTAAAACATTTGATTGTTATGCTGATGATTGATTGATTGATTTGGACGGATGGTCCCCTTTGTGCATGTGTAAAGCCAGTTTCTAAAATTTCACAGCAGGCCGGCTTGAAACACATTGATAAGTTGCCATTTAGATGACAGTTCTTAATGGCAGGCCTCAGATTGACAAAGTCTTTCGGATAAAAGACAAAACGTTTACCCCCACCCCCCACCCCACCCCCGAAGAAATATCAGAGGCTAGGTGTATCACTACACCAGTTTCTGGGAATTTCACAGCAGGCCGGCTTGAAACACATTGATAAGTTGCCATTTAGATGACAGTTCTTAATGGCAGGCCTCAGATTGACAAAGTCTTTTGGATAAAAGACAAAACGTTTACCCCCCACCCCACCCCCGAAGAAAAGTGATGATGACACTGGGACAAACACAGAGGAACAGAACTAAACACAAAGATCACAAAGCATAGCAAATAAACATGATAACCAAAAATAAATTATCCTAACAATCAACACAAAAAACTACAAGAATATGCATCATCTCATCCAAAAAACCTCAGTCTGCCCGTTCAATGTTGCAAAAGGTGTGATCACAGTGAGATGTGGGACCTGCAATGAAACTAAATATTTATAAGCTTGTACGAGTGAGTGGAGGTCCTTTCACACCTTTTATTTACTCTATTTATGAAATATCATAAGGCATACATCCTCACTGATGGATGAAGTGTGTGTAAAAGAAATCAGTCAGCTATGTCATTGAATTTCCCTCAAGAAAAAGTGTCCTTTGTGTTTCTCTCTGCTCTTCAGAGCCCCGAGACCTGAGATAGCACAGCTCTCATCCGTTCTTCAGATCTGACAGAAGTTAGTCAGGCCTGAAGATGTTGATATGCAAATAAGATGCTTCAGCTACAGATTTGCAGAGGAGGCTTTCAATTAAAAAGATTGTTATTTCTTGTCTGTGTTTCTGTCACTCACACCATGCCTTTTCCTGTCAATGGCACATATGAGTTTTTAGACCTTTGCACAAAATGGTTCCACAGTCTAACTGTAAAAATGAGCCCTTCTTTCAGCAGCTGAAATCACACAGAAGAACATATTGAACCCTTGACAAAATTTGAGCCAAAATTTGCATACAGGTTATGTACATAACAAGAAAATACAGCTCTGGCCTAACATCCTAGAATTTCCTAAACCATTTTGAAGAGGCTTCAAGATGCCCCGCAATTATTTTGAGAGAAAATTTGTTTCAAAGGGGTTTAAAATTTTTGCAACACAAGTAGGACTTACAGGTGTTGATCATCAAATTAGAATATTGTTAAAAAGTTGCTTTATTTCAGTAATTCCATTCAAAAAGTGAAACTTGTATATTATTTTTCATTATGATATATTTCATTATGATATATTTCAAATGTTTATTTTAATGTTGATGATTATAACTGACAACAAATGAAAATATTAAGACTAATAAAAAAAGGATTTTTAGAAACGTTGGCCAACTTTAAAGTATGAACATGAAGAGTATGAGCATGTACAGCACTCAATACTTAGTTGTGGCAGTCGATCAGTCTGTGGCACTGCTCAGGTGTTATGAGAGACCAGGTTGCTCTGATAGTGGCCTTCAGCTCTTCTGAACTGTTGGGTCTGGTGTATCACATCTTCCTCTTCACAATACCCATAGATTTTCTATGGTCAGGTGAGTTTGCTGGCCAATTAAGAACAGGGATACAATGGTCTTTAAACCAGGTACTGGTAGCTTTGGCACTGTGCAGGTGCCAAGTCCTGTTGTAAAATGAAATCTGCATCTCCATAAAGTTGGTCAGCAGCAGGAAGCATGAAGTCTCTAAAACTTCCTGGTAGACGGCTGCATTGACCTTGGACCTCAGAAAACACAGTGGAACAGCACCAGCAGATGACATGACACCAAACCGTCACTGACTGTAAACTTGACACTGGACCTCAAGCAACATGGATTCTGTGCCTCTCCTCTTCCTCCAGACTATGGGACCTTGATTTCCAAAGGAATGAAAATTTTACTTTTACCAGAGAACATAACTTTGGACCACTCAGCAGCAGTCCAATCCTTTTTGTCTTTAGCCCAGGTGAGACACTTCTGATGATGTCTCTTGTTCAAGAGTGACTTGACAAAAGGAATGTAACAGCTGAAACCCATGTCTTGCATACGTCTGTGGGTGGTGGTTCTTGAAGCACTGACTCCAGCTGCAGTCCACTCTTTGTGAATCTGCCCCACATTTAAGATTGCAGCTCTGTCACACTACCTTAAATGCACTAATCGAGCCATTTGTGAGCTATCACACTTCATTGTGAGTGTTTACATGGTGCACTATGCAGAAACTCTTTTTGGACATGTCCCATTCCAAATCCTGATGGCTGACAGCACCAACTCTCATGACTTCCATGTTGGAACTGCAACACTTGCTTACCCTTACACATGCAGTTGCTTTCAGCTTTGTGACTACAGTATTTTCTTGTGTATAGGTCACACCTGTGTATAGGTTGCATTGTCCAATTATCACCAATAGATTGGAAAAATCCCTATAGGTCGCACCTACGTTTAGCTCTGCTGCAAATGTCTGCCACAGGAGTGCACAGCAAGGCTTTTAAGAAGATTAACACTTAAAAACAATTATTTGTTTGACAAAAATTATAGCAAATATGTGTCTGAGCTGAACTTTTCCTTAATAAATTAACGTAATTGTGAAATGAGCTGGATTTAAACATTTGTTTTGCCGAAAGTGATAACAAGCCATATACTGTATAGGTCGCACTGGTGTATAGGTCGCAGGCCTTGAAAAAAACCATAAAAAGGTGCGGCCTATACACCGGAAAATACGGTACCGGTACTTCAAATTTAAGCTGACATGCTGCCTTGTCCTTGTAAATCACACCAAAATGGTCCAGCTTGCAAAATTTAGTGAATCCAATGAGATGCTCACATGGATTAGACTAAATGTAGATATCATGATGAATGAGCAAATGACACCCCTACAAATCTTTACAGCCCGGATATNACGCTGCTGTAAAAATAAGATCTGACAAGTGTGCGTGTGATGAGGTAAACATGTAATTTGTGAGCTGGTGGGTGGAGCAGTTTTAGAGCCTTAATCTGGCCTGTAATCGAGCGGCACAGCACCGAAACAACACCTCGAGTCTTTTCACGTTGAAGCGGCGTCTGTTCCCGAAAAGCGCCGACTTGACCGTCGAGGCAGAGAAAAGCCTTCTGTTGTGACTGAAGTCAGCAGAGTTTGTAAGAATTAAGCTGCAAGTGTAGGCTGTTTTCTGTGCCTTAGATGATGGATGATGATGAAAAGCCGAGTGTCTTCTGTTTGGATTAGTTTGAGCACCTTTGAAACCTTCAGAACGATTCACTTCCCCAAAAACCTGAACTTCACAGGTAATACATCCTTTAGGTGTTTGATATTTGGAGATGCTGTGGTTTTGAGTTGTAAGGGTCATTCTAGAGCAGCTATGTATCAGGTCGTCGTCACTCGAGGCTGCTTCTGAACCGCCTGTGGCCACGAGCGCTGGAGTTGTGTGGGAGGCGTTTACACGCAGCTTTATTTTGAAACGTTGCACCACGAGTTTGTTCAGGGGTTTGCTCGTCCTTGCATGCTAAATATGTGATGGGGATGACTGTCAGCTACTGCCACTACAAACTTAAACTCAAGATCTGGAAATTTTGACAAAGGTTTTGCCATTTTGGGGGTTTATATGTTTTATTAGCTGCAGCAGCCATCTTGAACTGAGCTGTACGTTGTAGCTGCAGCGTGCGCTCTCAGGACATGATTACCTGCAGTGTTCCCTCAGTGAGGACTGAGCTAGACAAAAGGACCTTCTCCTACTCTGCTCCTGTTTCCTGGAATATCTTACAAAAAGATTTGAAGCTCTCGGCCTTCTCTAAATGGCTTTAAGAATCTGTTGGAATCCTGGAGAGAACCAATGCAGGCATGTTCCTGTTTTTGATTTTCTACATCTGCCTTATAATCTGTCCGTTTTACTACTTTGATCTCTTTGTTTTAACTTGTTAAAATAAATCTGTATTTCTCTCTTATGATTGTTGTTGATTGTCCAAGAAAACTCTACTGTTGCTGTTGTCATCATTCTTTAGTTTGTAGCAGGTGCTCTCTTGTAAATGAGTCCTCGAGGCTCAATGGGATTAACCTGCCTAAATAAAGGTTGAATGAATGAGCCGACATCAAAAGTTTATCATTATAAGTACAGTATTAGTTGCTGTGTACGGTAGTAATAAAAATGTTTTTTTTACATCAATTAAATGTCTTCTGAAAAACGTCAATTTCTTAATAATTGGCTAACAGTTATCTTCTTGAAGATCCTCTTGACACATTTTTTCCTGACCACAACTCAAAACTCTGACACTTTGTCCTGACCTGCTGAAAATAAACATCTCTATACAAATAAAACATGGATTTGGTGCCATCTAGCTGTAGATTCCTACACAATTCCTAAAACTAAACCTTAGTGCAGCATTCATTCAATAAGCACTTATTAATACTTAAATATTTAGAATTAACTTTGGAATAAACACCTTTAAAGATGGCTGCTACAGCCAAATAGACATTAGAAAATACATGTACAAAAATAGTGCAGTCAGTTTTACATACACCAAGTTAAATTTGATGTGGTGGTAGCTGAGAGTCATTGACAACAACTCTGTGACATCCTATAATAATAACAGGTTGTATAGAGTTATGTTAAAAGGTTACAATGTTGTTGTACTTTGTATTTTCGTCTGTTACAGAATGAGGCCACGCTCCAAATGATGTTACCCAGCTTTTAATTATTTCTTTGCCACACAGGACATCTTCTTTTGCAAACACACAATATGAACATAAGTGGAAACAAAACTGCATTTACAACCAAAATTAAACACATAAACAGAAACAGAACATGTAAACATACCATGCACATTCTGACCAAACATTTAGAATCAAGAATCAAGAATCAAGGAGTTTTATTAACATTGCATCAATTTTCACCGATTACAACGTAAGTATGTAGTTGCAGGCATCCAGAAGAGAAATGAGTGCAAAAGCTGCAGCAAAACAAAGCACATTACATGTTTTATCAACACACGATATGTTTTATCAACACACGACATGTTTATTCAACACATTGATATGCTCTTAGCGCGGCCAGGCCCAATCTGTCTCCAGATGAAGGTCAAAAGCAGGAAAAACAGGCAGAAACACTGGGATTCACAGCATTGATATTAAAAAAAGATGAATCACATTTTGTCTTCAAGACACCGCGTGATTCAGTAAAAACCATATCAGAGCACATTTAGGTACAATAACAAAGGAAATACGGCAGGCAAGGAGATTGGGTCTATGATTAATTTCAGACAAACACAAAGTTCAGCAGGTGTGCAGCTGGGTGTTATCTGAAGCTTCACAGAAATCTCTGGGGAGGGGGAGGGGGGGGGGCTCTTCAGCTCCTCACTCTGGGAGAATGGATTCCCACAGCCCGCTTTTCAAGGACATGTGCAGAAGCCAGATAATGTTCTTGTTTGTTATCCAAATAGACCACAGTGTTCTTTTCCACTGCCGCCTCCAAGTCTGTGGGTGCTGTTTCATGGCCGAAAGAAATCCAAATATGTGGTTCTGCTCTGCCCCGCTTTCATGAGCTTCCACCTGTCCCTTGATCGATCCTGGGTGGCTGCAAACAAGTCCCAAAACGGACAGCAGGTGCACGGTGGTCCACCACTGCACCAATCGTGCGATTGAGCTCATACAGCAGCTGGGATGAGGAGCCCACGGCCCGGTTCAGAGAATTTTGCTGATCAGGCAGTCCCGACAGCGCTCTGATAGCCGCCGAAGCCTCCCTCAGCTTCCGATAACAAACAACTCCGGTTACGCCAAAAAACAGAGCAGTTGCTACCAATAATCCAATAATCCACAAATCCTCCACGTCTTCGACACTCAGAACGGACAGACACATGGGCTGCCACTGACCCCACGAGTCCAGCACGTATCCAGCCGCGTGTGTGTCGGAGGGACAGACAGCTTCTCCTGACACGGTCCGCTTCGTGGAAAAAATCTTATCCATTGAAGAAACAGCCCAATTGATTAATTCCATATTGGTTCGAGTGAGCGCTGAAGGGTCGCAGACGAGACGAAAAGCAAGCAGGGAGTAGGAAAAACTTAGGGAGGGAAGAGCAGAAAGATATGCGACCTGCCTTGCCGAGTGCCGCTTGATGTAGGAGGTGTTATTATTATATATGCCGCTTGATTTAGGAGGTGTTATTGGAAATATTGTCCATTTATTCTCTTGGTTGTCTTGGACTGTCTTGTTTTCTGCTCATGTCCATACACACCAGCAGCTGATGAGTCTTCACAGGTCATTCTGCATGGTCACCTCCAGGTGCAGTACTCAAATCCGTCAACAGATGTCGCTGATGAGTAAATGAGTTTTCCTGCAGCTTCTTCATCTTCTTTTTTTTCCGGCTGTTCCCTCTTCAGGGGTCGCCACAGCAAGTCATCCTCCTCCACCTCACTCTGTCCTCTGCATCCTCTGTCCTCACTCCAACTACCTCCATGTCCTCTCTAACTGCATCCATATACCGTATCTCCTCTTTGGCCTTCCTCTTTGAAGACAAAGAGTCCTGGCAGCTGCATTTCGAACATCCTTCTACCAATATACCCACTGTCCCTCCTCTGGACATGTCCAAACCATCTCAGTGTGTCCTCCCTAACTTTATCTCCCAGTTGTTCAACATGTGCTGTACCTCTGATGATCTCATTCCTGATCTTATCCATCCTTGTCACTCCTAAGGAGAACCTCAGCATCTTCATTTCTGACACTTCCAGTTCTTTCTCCTGTCTTTTTGTCCATGTCTCTGTCTCCAGACCATACAACATAGCTGGTCTCACCACTGTCTTGTAAACTTTTCCTTTGACCTTTGCTGACACCTTTTTGTCACAAATCACTCCTGAAACTTTTCTCCATCCACTCCATCCTGCCTGGACTCTCTTCTTCACCTCTTTACCACATTCCCCATTTTCCTGGACAGTGGACCCCAAGTCCTTGAAGTCCTGCACCTTTGTGACCTCTGCTCCTTGTAGCCTCACTGTTCCACCTCCTCCCTCTCATTCACACACATGTACTCTGTCTTACTACGGCTGACTTTCATTCCTCTTCTGCACCTTTGTGACCTCTGCTCCTTGTAGCCTCACTGTTCCACCTCCTCCCTCTCATTCACACACATGTACTCTGTCTTACTACGGCTGACTTTCATTCCTCTTCTTTCAAGTGCATACCTCCACCTCTCCAAGTTCTCTTCCACCTGTTCCCTGTTCTCACCACATATCACAATGTCATCTGCAAACATCATAGTCCATGGGGATTCCTGCCTGACCTCATCTGTTAGTCGGTCCATCACCAGAGCAAACAAGAAGGGGCTCAGAGCCGATCCTTGATGCACTCCCACCTCCACCTTGAAGCTATCTGTCACTCCTACAGCACATCTCACCACTGTCCTGCTGTCCTCATACATGTCCTGCTGTCCTCATACATGTCCTGCTGTCCTCATACATGTCCTGCTGTCTTCATACATGTCCTGTACCAGTCTAACATACTTTTCTGCCACTCCAGATTTCCTCATGCAATACCACACCTCCTCTCTTGGCACCCTGTCATATGCTTTTTCTAAATACCATACCATACCATACCATTTTATTTATAAAGCACTTTAAACAGGAACAAGTCCACACCAAAGTGCTGGACAAACAAAACACGCAACAGGCAACACAGACAATGAAGTACAACACGAAAAACATAAAAAACATTGCAGATCATAAATCAAACGATCCAATACAAATCAGCTGGCATTGAAAGCAATGGAGTAGTAGTGAGTTTTTAACCGGGATTTGAAAACCGAGAGGGAGGGGGCCTGTTTGATGAGCAGCGGTAACTCGTTCCAGAGTCTTGGGCCTGCTACAGAGAACGCCCTGTCACCTCTGCGCTTAAGGCGAGTTTCTGGAACTATTAAGAGTACCTGATCCTCTGACCTCAAAGCACGTGGAGGGACATATGGGTGTATCAGATCCGAGAGATAGGCGGGGGCGAGACTGTTCAGCGATTTGTAGACATACATGAGAATTTTGAATTGGATTCGAAGATGAACCGGTAGCCAGTGAAGGGAGGCCAAGACTGGTGTAATGTGCTCTCTTTTGCGTGTGCTGGTTAAAAATCGGGCAGCTGCGTTCTGAACCAGTTGTAATCGTGCAATGGTGGCTTGACTGACGCCAAACAGAAGTGAATTGCAGTAATCAAGCCTAGATGTAATGAATGCGTGAATCACTGTCTCCAGGTTGTTTTTGGATAATATGGGCTTCAGCTTAGACAGACGCCTCAGACTGACAACTAATGAAAACCACAAATTCAGTATCTCAGAAAATTAGAATACTGTGAAAAGGTTCAATATTGAAGACACCTGGTGCCACACCCTAATCAGTTAATTAACTCAAAACACCTGCAAAGACCTTTAAATGGTCTTTCAGTCTAGTTCTGTAGGCTACACAATCATGGAGAAGACTGCTGACTTGACAGTTGTCCAAAAAAATAACCATCGACACCTTCCACAAAGATGGCGAGACACTAAAGATCATTGCTTAAGAGGCTGGCTGTTCACAGAGCTCTGTGTCCAAGCACATTAAGAGAGGTGAATGGAAGGGAAAGATGTGATAGAAAAAGTGTACAAGCAAAAGGGGATCTGAACAAATTGTCCATAATTAAGTTGATAATCCTCCTCAAAAATCAGAGCTTGAGACCAGTGTTGGTTTTGTCGACACGCGTGCTAATTGTTGGCGATGATTGACAGACTATGAAGAAAAGAATACTCAGGAGGCTGATTTATAATCTACATATTGGGGTTATAAAACATTACAAAACAACAGTTTTTATTGCCTTACTGGATAGAAAATATGTTTTTGTTCATTTCAATGTGCTCCATCTGTTTTCAGCTGAACTATAGAAACTTTTGATTCTTATCAGGGAACGACCTTTGAACTTTGTTTTTAACCCTGGCTTGTTTTACCCATTGCTAATATTTTTATTACTACCGGTATTTTTAACTTTGCTTGTTTTTTAGATATTGTATTTGTTTTTAAGTCACTTTTTTTATGTCACTATTTTGGCATGCCCCTTTACTGTATTACAAAATAACTGGGTAAAATAACTGTTTTGCCCTATATTGTGACTTGTTTAGATTTTTTTATAATGTCTGACCTCTTGGTCTGGTCACCTCTGGAAATAAGATCTTCATAATAATGTGTTTTTATCTGGTTAAATAAAGGTGATGATAATCCATCCATCCATTATCTTTCCCCGCTTCTTCCTTTTCAGGTCATGGGGTTCACTGGTGCTCATATCAGCTATCACTGTGTGAGAGGAAGGGGACACCCTGGAATGGTCTCCAGTCCATCACAGGGACACATGGAGACAAATGAGACAAACAACCATCCACTCTTTCACTCACACCTATACATTTAGATTTACCAGACTAACATGCAAGTTTTCTGTCTGTGGGAGGAAACCGGAGTACCCGGAGAAAACCCGCGCATGCACAAAGAGAACATACAAACTCCACCCAGAACGGTCCCCAGCCGGGATTTGAACCAGCAACCTTCTTGCTGAGAGGTAGCAAATCCGACTGTGCCACCCATAATGATGACTAATATTTAATAATTTGTTACTTCATAAAACACACTTTTACTAATGATTTTGACAAAAGGGAAACTACTAGTTTTTCATGCTGAATGTTTTTTAGTCAATAAATAAGCGTGTCCCTTTTCGTGTCCAAATAGTCTCACAGTTTGCAACAGTGATTTTACAACACTGAAGTAACAAAAGTGTTGCAGGTCATTCACTGGAAACTAGTTGTTCTTTAAAGCTCTTTAAAACAGGAAGAAAAGGAGCCATTTCCTCTGGTGAACTCCTGAGTGGTGATGATGTTGACGGACCAATTAGCCTGACTCATTAGCTTTCGAAGAGCATTAGAAAATAAAGCTGTGGCAGGATGGACTTCGCTCTGAGTGTTTTTTTTTTTTTTTTTTGCATTATTGATTGAGAATTAATGGAGGAAGCAGCTGTCATTAAAAGGCTAAGGGATGGCTCTAGAAAACCTTAGTAATGGCAATGTGGGCCGTTTAAGAGTCAGCTAGATGGCTGTTAACCACTTAGGGGTGGAAGCATAACATGATGTTGAGAAATGGGAGAATAAATGGAGCTGCAAGTGACAAGATGCAACTAGAATTGGCTTGATGCATATTCCTCACTGTGTTCACCAACATTGCAAATTCTCATAGCTTTGTGCATCAGTACATACAGTAGTATGTGGAAGCTCAGTGTTGTGGTCTTGTAATCCTTGTGCTGCAAGGTCAAAGTCAGGTTGTGTCAGAAAGAGCATCCAGGGTGAAACTGTTTCCAAATCTGTCCTGCGAATTCAGTTCAGTTTGACGAACCCTGAAGAGGAGAGCAGCCAAATACAAAAAACATTACATACCGTATTTTCCGCCTGATAAGTCTCACCTTTCTATAAGTCGCTTTGTCCAATTATTGGCAATAAATTGGAAAAATCCATAAATGTGTTGCACCTTTATTTAAGTTGCATCTATTATGAGTCACAGCTACGCAACGCGTCAGTGCCTCCTATGCCCTGCTGAAAATGGCGGCCACAGAAGCGAGCACGGAAGGACTTTTAACAAGATTAACACTGTAAAAACAATTATTTATTTGCTGAAAATTAAAGCAAAGATGTGTCTTAGCTGAACTTTTCCTTAATAAATGAACGCAATTGTCAAATCACCTGGATTTAAAAAGTAGTTTCGTTACGTGCACGCGCACGGGTGGAACGGCTTTATTTCTTTAAAATGTAGCTAAATAAATGATTAAAAAATATATTTCTTAGCTGACATTATAGCACAAGTGTTCCTGAGCTTAATCGTTCCTTAATAAATTCACGAAATGGTCAAATCAGCTGGATTTAAATTGTTTCGCTTTGACTTCTTCCAAACCGCCACGTGCGCTGCGAAAATAAATTATAAATAAATCCTAATTTTAGCTCAAAAATCTCATACAGCTAACAGTTTGTCAATGACCAGTAATTACTTTCTGTAAATTTGATAAAAAATCTGTCCTGTAGATCATGAGTTATTTGCAAAATAGTACCCATTAAAAACACGGAGCTACAAGCTAACCTTAGCTAAACTACGAAGCTAACCACGACACATTTATGGCTATAAAACATCAAATTTTATCTCAAACATCTCATAAAGCTAGTCAGTTGTAAATGTCCATACAGTGATTACTTTCTGTAAGTTTGATAAAAATCCGTCCTGTGGTTCTTGACTTATTTTGCTAACACAGCTAACAGTAGTTACCTCCAGAGCAGGAGGCCGGGCTGCGACAGAGTTAGCCCGACCAGAGGAGCCTGCCGTCTGACACATGAGGTGGGAACGGTCGGTGGGTGTACCCTAGCGGACAAAAGTGGTACTGCACCATTTTTTGCCAAAATGAAAAACGGTCATATCAGAGCCAGAAATTGGTCTAAAAATATGGGAAAATATCCATAAACACGTCTCACCTCTCTATTAGTCGCAGGGCTTGCAAATTAGGCAAAAAAACTGTGACTTATAGTCCGGAAAATACGGTACTCTCACTCAGGTGTTTTGTTCTT
>JBBPBX010021614.1:16006-42202 GCA_038048925.1 Garcialebias charrua | reverse complement strand
TTCAATGACTGCAAGAGGAGAACAAAGAACAAGAACTTTCTTTGGTCTTTGGTTTAGGTTGTGGAGGTTCTGAGGACTGGACCTGCTGGTTCAGAACATCAAATGTCTGACTGGACTGAGATCTGGATATTTTAGACCAAGCCAACATCTCCGCAGTGGGAGAGAGCATCGTCCTGCTGGAAGAGGTTCTGTAGGTCAAAGGATCATCGACATGAACAACAGGACCCCCGGGTCTCCAGCAGAACTTTGACCACTTCTTCCCATGATGCACCTGGTGCCACGTCAAGTAGGTGATGCACGTGGATCTGAACATATGATTCATCAGACTTTGTCCATGGTCCAGTTCTGATCCATTGTAAGAGTTTGTGTGTTGGACCCAGGTCAGAGTTCTGATGTGGTTCTGACAAACTGATGCTCTGTGGCTTTCAGAACCTGCAGGAACTCTCCTGCTCTTCAGTTGGATCTGAACCAGGATCAGCCTTCAGTTGTCACCTGTGCTCCAAGGAACTCCATGACCTGGACCGGTTCTGACCCAACTATTGCACCATCACAGACTGGTTCTGGTTGATGCTGCTCCCATTCTCATGCTGAACACACCTCTACACAGGAAGTTCACCTGCTGCCTGATAGGCCCCGCCCACTGACGGGTAATTGTGGTAACAGGTACTCAATCATAAAGTGAGCAGGAATTTTAACGTTAATAATTTATCATAAAACTGAACAAAACTTTGTGTTTTTAAAACGTGTTAAAATGAGGAGACTTTTTATTAAAATCTCAAATTCATGACGATTAATCCATCAGACGACAGATCAAAGGTGCAGAATGAAGAAATGGACTTTTAGTTGTTTTCATGATGTCGTTGTTTACCTGATCCAATGTTTGTCAACAAAAACAAGTTGTGTCGTCTGAACCGCAGCAGATTTGTGTCAGAAACTGAAAAGTGATTGAAAGATGGTTCTGGGAGAGATGAGGTGAAATGCTGAGCGTCTGAATCCTGCTTCACCTTCCTCTCCGCTGACGAGCGCGCTGAGCTGCTCCTCCACACCTGCGCACATCTGGCTGATGAGCTCCGTCTGCACGCTCCGGATCAGCTCAAAGCTGGACACTCCGAACACGTGGCTGCGCTGCGGTGGCGACGCCATCAGCCTCAGCTCTGCGGGCTCCGCCTCATGGATTCCTTTAACCAGAGAGTGACACATCCTCTGCCTCACCTTCTCCACCCACCCAGCCCAGCAGCTGGTCACCTTTAGACTCAGAGTCATGTGTATTTTCATCACTTCTTACCTGAAGTTGTTGAGTATTTCCCACGCTCGCATCTGCGGCTGCCGCGGGTCTCCCCCCGCGCCCCTGTCTGCGCCATTTCTCGGCCTCATCATCCAGCAGACCCCCGCTGTCGGGACCACCTGTGGCTGCTGCTCCTGCCGAGGTGGCCGCAGCCGCGGCTCCACAGCCACCACCAGCAAACATCTGAGTTATTTTTATACATTTTGTAGCATCTGCCTGAAGGGCTCGTCTCTTTTTAATCCTATTTTTTTCGGCGCCTCCTTTTCGCTTTTTGCTGCTCTCCATGCTGTTGTCTTCTCCTCTCTGTCGTGTATGACTGATTGATTGGTCTAAGGGGAGGGGCTGATCTGGTCGGACGGGCCGCCCCGCCCGCCAAAGAGTGCTGAGAGATTTCATTGGTTTAACTCGATGTCGTTCAAGAAAATCAACCAATCGGCCGTCGCGATTGACAAAAAATAGCTATAATTTATTTTTTTGGTTCATGACAGTCAGGACTGCCCGAGCGGCCCAAAAATCACCGACGGGCTGACCGGCCCACCGGGGATTTGCCCGGTACGCCCGATTGCCAGTCCAGCGCTGGGTGCTATTGACTTCAAGCTGTGATGTTGTCGGTTAGTGGAAGGAAAACTTTTCTGACCGTCTTAATCCCACCAGTTTATCCACCTTATTCCTGAGGGTGTCACTGTAGAAGCGATTATGTGTCTTACTTCCGTTTTGACCCCGGAAGTAGAATTTCTGCATTGGCTCCTCGTTGTTTACTTGTTAATCTGCGCGCATCGTTGAAGTTCTGTTAAAGTTCTGTTTTCTGTTATTTCGAGCTAATATTGTCACGAAGATGTCTTGTGGAGCTCGGGTACCTGTTGCGCTGTTCGTGGCTGTAAGAATAATCAGACGAAGCTGAATTTGTGGCTGCAACTAGTGTGTGTTGAACATGCTCCGATAACAAAAACCTGCATCCTTCTTTGTGGCTGGGCTACGAGAAACCACCTGAAAAAAGACTCTGTATCCTCCAGAGGATCGAGAACACCAGGTATGATTTGAGACAGCTTTTAGTGTTATGATTTTATGTAGTCAGTGATTAAATGATACTAATATTTTCGTGCATAACTGGCAAATAAACACACGCACCTATATACTGTATGTATGCTGTCTGTGTATATTTATTTATACTGTATATATAATATAGGTGTGTGTTGTGTTTATATATATATATATATATATATAATATAGGTGTGTGTGCTTATTTATATATATATATATAGATGTGTGTTTATATATAATATAGGCGTGTGTGTTTATATATATATATATATATATATATATATATATATATATATATATATATATATAATATAGGTGTGTGTGTGTGCGTGGGTTTCTTTTATATATAATCTAGGTGTGTTTGTGTGTGTTTATTTATATATATATATAATCTAGGTGTGCGTGTGTGTGTGCGTTTATTTATATATATAATCTATGTGTGTGTGTGTTTAGTTATATATATATATAATCTAGGTGTGTGTGTGTTTGTGTGTGTTCATAAATGAACCCTAATGTTTGTATACTGTACTTTTCTTTTCCTCCTTTCTGTTATATTTCTGCATAAGGTGAGTTCCAGGGATGGATGGATGACGCTCCAGTTGGTCCAGGGATGGATGACGCTCCAGTTGGTCCAGGGATGGATGACGCTCCAGTTGGTCCAGGGATGGATGACACTCCAGTTGGTCCAGGGATGGATGACGCTCCAGTTGGTCCAGAAGTTTGTGTGCAGTTATGTACCACAGCAACAAATGAGTGAAAATATAATTTCTATAAATAAATCTGCGTTTGAAGTGCATTTGGTGTTGCTGTGTTTCACCTTCTTTATTTCAATAAGATACGTTGTTTAATGTCTAATGAGAAGTTCTACTGCAAATAAAAAAACTAGATGTGATTGTTTTTTTGGCAACTTACCAGTTTAGTTTTTTATTGACAAGTACAAAACTTAAAAACATGCACGTTGCTGTGGTTCCTCCTCCAGGAGGAGATTGATAAGAATAAAAGCTATAATTATAAATTTTAGGCTGATTGGTAACTCTAAATTGACCCTGGGTGTGAGTGAGACAGGTCCCTCTTGTAAATGAGTCCCCGTGGCTCAACGAGGCAAGCCTGTATAAATAAAGGTTGAATGAATGAATGAATAAACTAAAAACATTTGAAACTGAATACAATATGAGAACTGTGGGTGATTTGATGTCTTTTAATGAAAATGATTGGCTGCAGAATAAATACCAGAATAAATACCAGGTCAAATACACTCTTCAACAAGAAATGATGGGCAGTTTCTGATTTTAAACAAACTGGAACAGATTCCTAATCATGTGGGACCACTGGACGACCACTGGACGACCACTGGACGACCACTGGACGACTGGAGCAAGCAGCAAACCCCTCCGGAATCCAAGACGATGGAACTCGGCCCTTCACTCGTCTGTACCTTAAAAAAAAAAAGAATAAAACTGTCATGTTTGCATCACAAAGTCTAAAATAAGACCAAGTTTGCTACTCAAAGTAGAAAGAATAAATACAGTTGCTCCTACATTTTTTACTCATTCACAAAGATATACTGTAATGTTCAATTTTATATTGATTTCAGTAATTTTATCTTAGATTTACTTTAATATTTTTGAATTATTGTGCCAGGTGCTTGTGTCATTACTTGTTCTTCTGCTCCTGCGTCTCAGAGTAAGTGTGTCTGTCAACTTCAGCGTGGGAGACCAGTCTGTGACTTGTGTGCAGGCCTTCCTGAAAAAATAAATATTTCAATAGAACAAATGTAGTAATAACCAAAAGATGAACTTGTGTTATGGAATATTTTCTGTACAAACAGCATCCCACTGCTTTATTCACATGAGAGTAACAGGGACCTACAATCAAAACAGTACTACAGTACAGTGTATGTGCAGTATGTATGTATATACTGTATATATAGTGTGCATACAGTATACACATACACACAGCATATGTATGTACTGCAAATGTATTACACACACATGTAGTTATATTATTTATCCACAGATTTGTTTAGTAAATACTTTAACAGATGCTAACGCTACATGCTAAGCTAACCACAGCTAGTAGACAATGCTAAATCATGAAGAAAAAACAACAACAGCTCCAACACAGAGAAAATTATACTCTCACATTGTTCTGAAATTGTTTCACAAAATGATTTATGTAGAATATTTTGTTTACCGGAGAAAACGTGATCTGAACACGACGTCTTCGAGAGCAGATCCGAGCAGAGGAGGGGCAGCTGTCAGCTCCTCCGATGGAGATAAATCCTTCACGTTTACTTATTTTTGGGACTAAGTGAAAACTGCGCTTTGAACAAACGTCTACCCGACAGGAACACCCACTGACCCAACACGAAGTAACCATTGTAATTAATTAGAAATAAACAAAACAAAAAAAAACAAACGTGATAAATACAGCCAGTAGACTGGGCTTTAACTGCTGCTCTCACTTCCGGCGGAAGTCGTTCCCATAATTCGCGCAAGGCATCATGGGGCGTAGGAATATTGTGGATAGGACCTATAATTGGTCCCCTTTAATAGCAATGACCATAAAATATATTGAAGAATAACACTGCTCATGCAAATAACACAAAGTTATACTTTGATTATAAAATGACAGAAGGTTATTCTGTTGATAAATTTGCATTAGAACAAAATTAACAAGTCTCTTGGTGATTTATTTTGTCGTTGATTCAAATTAATGGAATAAAACAGTGTTTTGTCTTTCACTGCAGGTTTTCAGAGAAAATGTGTTTCACTGAGAGATTCGGTGAAAACAGGTGTACCATCGAGATTTTTCAGAGACCAGGTGCATCACTAGATTGATAATTAGCATATCTGTCACTTCCCAAATGATTTCCTATAAAAACGAGTATGGGTCAAGGTCAAGGTTCTCTATCGTCATTCACATCATATGTGGTACATGTGGTGGAACAAAACTGTGTACACAGGGTCCCAGTTACAGCCAACAAAAGTATAAATTGTGTAGGGATATAGCACCCTCATGTCCGTATGGGATGTGGGCCTCTCCACATCTCTCTGAAACTCTCAGTGTTACACCTTCTTGAAGCCCTCAAGGAGACGAGTGGACACTTTTATTTTCTAACAATTATTATGAATTAATGGACACTAATTAATCAGATTGAACTTTCTTTTTAATGTGTGTTAATTCAGAATTGATCAACAGTATATTTTTGTCATTTAATGATGATTTTACTAAGCTGGTATATTTTAAATATGCCAAAGTTAAGAGAACATCTCAGAATGATCTTGCTTTAAACTGTCTGCTCTATGCAGAATAAGTGTCTAAAGTTGAATGAACAATCCTTCGTATTTGTTTGAACTGTTTTTGGAACGAAGGAAAAGTGCTAGACATAGCTTGCTTTCGGTCTCCCGTCCTTTCTAAAAACAATGAATCTGTTCTCAAAACAAAGTACATGGCTTGTTCACATGCACCTGCATCTTCTGACGTATGTTCTTTTATTTACTGTCTACCCTACCTGTCACTCAGACGAACTGACCTTCAAAGTCACTCCTTCTCTAGTGATGGACAGCCAATCAGCAGGAAGTATGTGACTAAGTCACACCCCCTTCTTAAAGGGGCACTTCCTGCATTTTTGGCTTCAGTGCTTTGGGGAGAACTAACTCGCAACTGGTCTCTCTCCTCTGGGAAAGCTGGAGACGTTCCGGTCAGTGTGTCAACTAGACCCACGTTTCAGCTGGAGTTACAGTAAAGCTTACTGTAACCCACTCACTCATTTCTGAAAGAATTTGTTTTCTGAAGTTTTACTTTGAAAGTTCAGCCAGTGCGATTGGGGCCTGTTCCTGCCGGTGAAAGCGTGCTCCCGGATCGGCTGATCCAGCCATACACGCACAAAGTCGACTGGACCTGAGCGGGACCACACAGCCCGTTAGTGTCCACAAACTTCTCAGCCCTCACCTCCTCTAGACGTCTCGTCACCAGGTAAAGAGGCTTGTTTGTATGCTGCACGTGTCAGAAGTACAGCTGGACCTGTTTGGGAAAGGCATGCCACCCTGGTTGGTTCAAAATAATCAATTTCAGTTAACTTAGCTTTCATCTTCTTCCTCCTGTAAGAAACATGAGGGAGATAGTATATTGTGTCCTTAAACACATATAGTGTCACCCAGATGTAACTAAAGGATTTTAACAGGGGTCAGTATTAAGCTGACCTCTTTATCCTTAATTAACTTACTTATTCAGATTGAATAGTAATTTCACGGATTCTTTTCTTTTTCAGTTTACCCAATATTTCTGTGATCTTTATGATGGATAAATAAACCGAGCTATAGAGTGACAATGGACATTAACTTAGTTGGTATGCCAGGCGACACTACCATTTATTTAAAATAAATCACTCAATTAACACCATTACACTTGATTGACATGATTTCACTTTCTTTCAATTTAATACGTCAGCACACTTAAATTCAACACAACAGACTTCAATACTGGATGTTAACATATTTAGTCTGTGGGCTCTTTAGCTTAAAATAGTTTCCAGCTTAGAATTTAGGGAAAGGAGAGGAGGAAAGATTTAAGGAGAATTGAGAGGTTGAGAGAGGAAGTTTATCTTGCACTTATGAAACCAGATGACACTCTTCCATACGCGTCCAGCTAAGATATCATCACACCTCCAGCAAGCAAACAGCGGCTCCTTTACCTTAAGACGTCCGCCTCGGTTCTGGTAAAGAGCTGTGATCAGCTTTGGACTGACGAGTCGTCGGTCCCGCAAGTCCAAGCTGGATTCCACATGTGTTTACCTTGTCGGTGTCGGTGATACTCGCTTTCGTCGGCAGAAGCCGTGGCAGTCGTGGCTTTTTTGCTCAAGATAATTTATTCCAGGAAGGAATAACAAAGTTTGAGCTTACGCTCATTCGAAGTGGATTCATAACAGCATGTTATACAATCCTTAGCTGAATGACCGTCCTTGGCGGGTGACAGGCATTCATCCAGCTCTTTGGGACGTCTTCATGTCTTTGAAGCTCCCAGAAACTCTGAAGCGTTTCAGCAACAGCTTAGAACTTAGTACCAGCTCTGAGAGGAGAGCGACTTGTTTTTTCCCCATTGGTCCAACAGGACCGGTCGGGGAGTTCACTTATTGTTATCAGAGTACAAGGCCACAACTAGCAGCAGAGAGAAATGTTTAGGAAAAGACAGACTCATAGACTCCAAGAGGAAAAACACTTGGATTAGCGTCTTAACACTTCTAAAACAAATCTGAAAAGCACAGTTTGACATATTAGCTGAACTTTGACACCTTTTCACTTGCAGAAATGACACATTGATGTTTCACATTTAAAGAATAACAGCATATAACATATATCATGAAAATGACAAAAGTTATTCTTTTGATCACATTAGAATAAAATCAAAGATAGAAATAGTCTCTTTTGATGACTATATTCTCAGATTACAACTAATGGAATGATTTTGTGGTAAATGTCTTGCTTTACTGAGAGGTCAGTAAAGGTCATCACTGGACAGTTCAAAAACCTTAGTTTGACCCTGGGTAGGTCCACTACACTCCTATTTCTTATTTTTCATAAGCTATTAATCTGTCAAGTACAAGCCCAAAACCAGAAAAGTTGGCACGTTGTGCAAATCGCAAATAAAAACAGAATACAATGACTTGCAAATCTTTTTCAACCCATATTCAACTGAATAGAATGCAAAGACAATATATTTAATGTTCGAACGGAGAAACTTTATTTTGTTTTGCAAATAACCATTAACTTAGAATTCAATGGCAGCAACACATTGCAAAAAAGTTGGCACAGGGACATATTTACCACTGTGTTACATCGCCTTTCCTTTTAACAACACTCAGTAAACGTTTGGGAACTGAGGAGACCAATTTTTGAAGCTTTTCAGGTGGAATTCTTCCCCATTCTTGCTTGATGTACAGCTTAAGTTGTTCAACAGTCCGGGGTCTCCGTTGTCGTATTTTACGTTTCATAATGCGCCACACATTTTCAATGGGGGACAGGTCTGGACTGCAGGCAGGCCAGGGGAGGACCCGCACTCTTTTGCTACGAAGCCACGCTGTTGTAACACGTGCAGAATGTGGCTTGGCATTGTCTTGCTGAAATAAGCTGGGGCGTCCATGAAAAAGACGTCGCTTGGATGGCAGCATATGTTGCTCCAAAACCTGTATGTACCTTTCAGCATTAATGGTGCCTTCACAGATGTGTAAGTTACCCATGCCTTGGGCACTAATGCACCCCCATACCATCACAGATGCTGGCTTTTGAACTTTGCGCCTATAACAGTCCTGATGGTTCTTTTCCTCTTTGGTCCGTAAGACACGACGTCCACAGTTTCCAAAGACAATTTGAAATGTGGACTCATCAGACCACAGAACACTTTTCCACTTTGCATCAGTCCATCTCAGATGAGCTCGGGCCCAGCAAAGCCGGCGGCGTTTCTGGATCTTGTTGATGAATGGCTTTTGCTTTGCATAGTAGAGCTTTAACTTGCACTTACAGATGTAGCGACGAACTGTAGTTACTGACAGTGGTTTTCTGAAGTATTCCTGAGCCCATGTGGTGATATCTTTTACACACTGATGTCGGTTTTTGATGCAGTACCGCCTGAGGGATCGAAGGTCACGGGCATTCAATGTTGGTTTTCGGCCTTGCCCCTTACGTGTAGTGATTTCTCCAGATTCTCTGAACCTTTTGATGATATTACGGACCGTAGATGGTGAAATTCCTAAATTCCTTGCAATAGCTCGTTGAGAAAAGTTGTTCTTGAACTGTTCGACAATTTGCCCACGCATTTGTTCACAGAGTGGTGACCCTCGCCCCATCCTTCTATGTGGATGACTGAGCATGTCAAGGAAGCTGCTTTTATACCCAATCATGGCACCCACCTGTTCCCAATTTGCATGTTCACCTGTGGGATATTCCAAATAAGTGTTTGATGAGCATTCCTCAAATTTCTCTGTCTTCTTTGTCACTTGTGCCAGCTTTTTTGAAACATGTTGCAGGCATCAAATTCCAAATGAGCTAATAATTGCAAAAAATAACAAAGTTTACCAGTTCGAACGTTAAGTATGTGGTCTTTGCAGTGTGTTCAATTGAATATAGGTTGAAAAAGATTTGCAAGTCATTGTATTCTGTTTTTATTTGCGATTTCCACAACGTGCCAACTTTTCTGGTTTTGGGCTTGTAATGTGCCAACAGTTTAAGTTCCTAACTGTCTGTTTGTTTTAATTTGAATTCTTGTCAACGTAGTTATTAAATCAGAGCTAATATCGATACAAATGTTTAATGTAATTTTTGTGATAGTTTCAATAAAAGGTCTATTTTCTGGTAGACCAACATAAGTTGAAGTCTCTTGTGAAATTACATTTCTGGCTAATCACATCACAGATTTATTGATTTATTCTGAAAAAGTTGAGACCCCGTGAATTGGTGGCATGTTTGTGCAGATAAAAGTCTGCTCAGACCTGCGCATCCAAACTATAGGTAAGTCAGTAAACTGACCTCGTAAGTGTTTAGTTACACAAACGCCCTATAGATTTCTTTACAATTGTAAAATAAAAGCAGTAATAAGATCTAAAATATGAACTAAGAAATATGTTAAGGGTATGTATAGAGCTGCATCACAACAAATAAGAATATTGTGAAAAACTCTATATTTTTGTCAGTCAGTTCAAAAAGTGAAACTCATACAGATTTATCACACAGTGAAATATTTCCAGCCTTTATTTCTTGTAATTTCTTATGATTTTGTTTTATAAATAATGACAAACCAAACATCTGTGTGTCAGAAAATGAGAATCTTCCACAGCCAGATGTTGGTACCTTTGTCAGTGTGGACAGGAGACGAGTCCTGCTGGAAAATGAAACCAGCATCTCTCCATAAAACTCGTCAGCAGCAGGAAGCATGGAGTCTCTAAAATGTCCTGCTAGATGCTGCGTGGACTTCAGAGAACACAGTGGACCAGAACCAGCAAAGGACATGGACCCAAACCATCAGTGACTGTGGAAACTTCTCTCTGGACTTCAACAACGTGGATTCTGGACCTCTCCATCTTCCTCCAGATTCTGGAGCTTGAGTTATAAATGACATGAACATTTACTTTCATCTGAAAAGAGGACATTGGACAATGAGAGGCAGTCCAGGTCTTTGTCTCCTCAGCAGGTAAGACGCTTCTGATGTCTCTGGTTCAGGAGTGGCTGGACTCGAGGAATGAGACATTTGTAGCTCATGTCTAGTTCATCAGCTGATCAGGGTGAGACGCAGGAGTTTATAATGTTGAACCTCTTCACAATATTCTCATTTTCTGAGACACTGAATTTTTTTTTGTGTTAATTTATAATTATCAAAACTACAAGAAATAAAGAGTTGGTTGATTGTGTAATTAATCTATAAAATGTTTCACTTTATGAAATGATTGACTTTTTTTTAACTTTTCACAGAAGTCTAAATTTTTTGAGACGCACCTGTATAAGAAAATCAATAATAAGAATCATGTTGTCCACCTTGATTCATTTAGGGGGTTTCAAACATTTGATAAAGTCAATAGAAAAGTCAAAGCAAATGTGTTCTTCTATTTAGTATTTCACCGTTTTATTGTTTTGTATACTACTCTTGTTTTAACTGAATTTTAACTGTAGATTATTGTTGTTGTTTATTGTTGTTGTTGTCTGTACTTTATATGTTCAGTCTGGAACATGTCTCTCTTGTAAATGAGTCCTTCTGGCTCAATGAGACTAGCCTGTATAAATAAAGGTTGAATGAAAAAAGTACTTTTCATATTTGATCATTTATTAAATTACATTTATCACAGTAGTTACCTCTCAGTATGGTTCATAATATGGTAAATGGACTGTACTTATAAAGCTCCTTTCTATCTGCTCAAGACACTCGGCAGCACGGTGGCGCAACTGGTAGAGCTGCTGCCTCTCAGCGAGAAGGTCCAAGGTTCAAATCCCGGTCCAGGGGCCTTTCTGGGTGGAGTTTGCTTGTTCTCTCCGTGCATGCGTGGGTTTTCTCCGGGTGCTCCGGTTTCCTCCCACAGTCCAAAAACATGCATGTTAGGTTGATTGGTAACTCTAAATTGACCCTGTGTGTGAGTGAAACTGGTCCCTCTTGTAAATGAGTCCCCGTGGCTCAACGAGGCTAGCCTGTATAAATAAAGGTTGAATGAAAAAAAAGCTCGTTACAACACAATCTGTGTCTCATTTACCCATTCAAACAGCACTCTACTAGATCTCTGCAAAGACTCATCAGAGTTTCAGATCACATTCATACACTGGTGGGACACACATCGAAGGCAATGAGGGGTTAAGTGTCTTGCCCAGGGACACTTCAGCATGTGACTGCTTGTGGAATTGAGCCCCCAACTCTCCCATTAGAGGATGACTGCTCTAACTACCCTCCCTGGGCTGCCAACTTACCGTGGTGGAGGGGTTTGTGTCCCACTGATCCTAAGAATTATGCTATCAGGGGCTTCATGCCCCTAGTAGGGTCACCCAAGGCAGACAGGTCCTAGGTGAGGGACCAGACAAAGTGCAGCCCAAAGATCCCTATGATGAGTTCAATTATTGGAAACAATGTTCACTCGCCCAGACGTGGGTCACCGGGGCCCAGGGACGTGCAGAGCCCACTAAAGGGGCAGGTGCTCAAAAAAAAAGTGGGGGGCACATCTAACCACATTTTAGGACAGAATATTAACAAAGTCACATAGCTTTCAGAGTTTAATAAACAATGATAAATTACAAAATTGAAAAACAAGGGCACAGTGCAACTTTTTAGTGTACTGTAATCTATAAAATTATGAAAATGGGACCTCTTCTATGGAGTTCAATTTGTTTCACAATTAGTCTATAAAAACAACTAACCTCAATTACATAAAATAAAATTGTGATCAAGACATTTTGAATTGTAAATTTTTTAAACAAAAGTTTTGCTTAAAAAAACTTTTTTTAAAATAAAATCACAATTTTTTGTCTCATGAAGTGAAAAAATTATTTGCAAAACAAACTTATTTGCGCATGTCAGAAATCTTTGCTTGCTATTCTAAGTTTTTGTTTGTCATTCAAAGTTTTGCTTGCGATTCTCACATGACGTCGTGGGCAGAGCCTAAAATCTCAACAAAAGATTTCTGGTGTGTGCAAATAAAAGTTTATGTTTTGCAAATAACTTTTTAAGTTCACGAGAGAAAAATTAGTTATTTAATTTTAAAAAAAGTTTTTTTTAAACAAAAGTTTTTGTTTAAAAAAAAAGAAATTGTTACAATTCCAAAAGTTTTGATTACAATTTTATTTTACTTAACTGAGGTTAGTTTTTTTTTTCATTGAATAATTGTTAAACAAATTTAACTCCATACTCTGCTAACCAGACCCTAAACTTACTTAAAGTCTGGATAGAGATTTTCCCTTCATTTGTATGCTTTTATTGGACAGAAGCAACTTGATTGGTTATTACATACATTATATCTATTATGGTAGTTCAGGGTGAGTTATTTTTAATTCTAAATGAATATTCTTGATGGACTTTTATTTAAGTGCTATTCTCCTTCAAGATACATTTACCTAACGCTAGAATAAATGCAATGTACATTATGCAGCAAAGGAAGTTAGAAGATTGGACATATATCCATTATGGAGAGATGATAGGTTTTGGACGGGCGATGTGCTCCCTATTGCATATGCCAGGGGTGTCAAAGTCAAATACATGGAGGGCCAAAAAAACAAATTTGCTACATGCCAAGGGACGGACTGGTTCAATGTAAAGGGGGTGATGTAAAAAAAAAGAATTCTTCTTTCTGCACTCTTTTCATTCAATGTTTTCTTTTTGATTAATTTGTTTTATTTTATCTCTTTTAAATGAATGAATAAATGGATTAAATAAAATATTAAATAGCTTTACATCTGATAAGTTCTTGGCATAAATCAACACAGACATGTTCATGATTTTAGTATTTTACATTGTTTTATAATGTAGCTGTTTATGTTTTTTTAACACAGTTTTCTTGTGATTTTTATGCTTTTTTATGATTGTTGGCTGCAAGTGTCAAGCTGTGAAATCCTTCATTTTCTACAACTGATAGCTGTTGGTCATTAATTATGATGAAGTTTAACAACTTCTTGGTGAACATTTGAGCTCAGTGGCTTCAGCTGTGTTTTTATTGTTCAATCCGGGGTGGGCGTTCTGAGTTCAGTCAGCCGCTCTCAGCCTGTCCCTCCTACGAGACGGTCAGACAGCGGGTCGGACTGGACACAGCTGGCCACGGTCGGTCTCCGTGTTTCGGTTCAGCGAGAGTGGTGTCCCGCTGAAGCCCCGGAACTCGAATGTCCAACGTAAAACTAACTTGACCAGTTTAATGTGGCGCTATGGGCTCTACAGACATTGCACGTTGCTGTCTTGCTGTGTTTAGTGTAAAATACTTCCACACAGCGGACTTGTTACGATGAAAAGTTGGCTAGCTGTTAGCTAAAGTGCTACTCACTCAATCCACACGCTGTAGCTGGCCGTAAACTGAAAGGGATTTCCTGAATGTGAGGCAGGTCTTGATGTCTATGCGCAGCATTATTACTCTGGGTTCATGAGACATGACTCCGGATTGTATTGGCCCCACCCCTACTACTACTGTTGCATTGTGGGGAATGTAGTGTTGGTACGTGACCGGAGGGCTTATTATGTTGTTTTTCTGGCAAAATACAAAAATAATAATAATAAAATAAATAATTTTAGTACATGTTATTATATGTCAGAGGAAGGCTTAGAATAGGAAAAAAAAAATTGGCCAAAAGGGCACTTGGGGGCAAGGAGCAAAAGGGGCAGGTGCTCAAGCCCCCCTAGACCCCCCCCCCCTGCATGTCCCTTCCGGGGCCCCACTCTGGAGCCGGGCCTGGAGGTGGAGCATGTTGGTGTGTGCCTGGTGATCGGGCTTTTACGCATGGAGCCCTGCCGGGCACAGCCCGGAGAGGAGACATGGGTCCCCCTTCCTATGGGCTCACTTCCTGTGGGAGGGGCCAAAGGGGTCGGGTGCAATGTGGGATGGGTAGTGGCCGAGGCTGGGGACCCTGGCAGTCTGATCCTCGGCTACAGAAGGTTCTGTCTAGATATAGTCGGGCTCACCTCAATGCATGGCTCTGGAACCAGTTTCCTACTCCACTCATGGAGTTGCCCCTGGTGAGAGGCGCCAAGCAGGAGTGGGCATACTTGTTGGCCCCTATTTTGGTGCCTGTACGTTGGGGTTCAACCCGGTGAACGAGAGGGTAGCTCCGATGGTGGGGGAGGATGCCGGTCAGACCTGGCAGGCCCAAACGTATTGTGAGGGTTGCTGGGAACGTCTGGCAGAGTCTCCTGTGAGACGGAGCTTTTCCAGGAGAGCTTCAAACATGTTCTGGGGGAGGTGGGGTACATTGAGTCCAAGTGGGCCATGTTCCACGCCTCTATTGTCGAGGCAGCTTATCGGCGCTGTGACCGCAAGGTTGTCAGTGCCTGTCGTGGCGGTAACCCGGTGGTGGACACCGGTGGTGAGGGATGCTGTCAAGCTGAAGAAAGAGTCCTATCTGACCTTTTTGGCCTGTGGGACCCCCCCGGAAGCAGCTGCTGGGTACCGGCAGTCCAAGCGGCATGCAGCTTGGGTGATCTCTGAGGCAAAAACTCGGGCGTGGGAGGAGTTTGGAGAGGCCATGGAGAATAACTTCTGTATGGCTTTGAGGTGATTCTGGTCCACCATCCGGCGGGGGTGGGGTGGGAGCGGTACGCCGCCAACACTATTTATATTGGGGGTGGTGTGCTGCTGACCTCAACTCGGGATGTCGTGGGTCGGTGGGCAGAGTACTTCGAAGACCTCCTCAATCCCACCAGCACGTCTTCCACTGAAGAAGCGGAGCCTGAGGACTTTGGGTCAGGCTGTCCAATCTCTGGTGCCGAGGTCACCGAGGTGGTTAAAAAGCTCCTTGGTGGCAGGGCTCCAGGGGTGGATGAGATTCGCCCGGAGTTCCTTAAGGCTCTGGATGTTGTGGATTTGTGTTGGTTTATACAATTCTGCAATATTACGTGGACATCGGGGGAAGTTCCCCTGAATTGGCAGACTGGGGTGGTGGTTCCCTATTAAAAAAAGGGGGGGGGGGCATTCCAACAACAGTGCGATCACACTCTTAAGCCTCCCTGGTAGGTCTATTCAGGGGTTATGGAGAGGAGGGTCCGTCGGATAGTCGAACCTTGGATTCAGGAGGAGCAGTGCGATTTTCATCCTGGTCGTGGAACACTGGACCAGCTCTACACGAATGGCAGCACGGTGGCACAACTGGTAGAGCTGCTGCCTCTCAGCAAGCAGGTCCCCGGTTCAGATCCCGGTCCGGGGGCCTTTCTGGGTGGAGTTTGCATGTTCTCTCCGTGCATGCGTGGGTTTTCTCCGGGTACTCCGGTTTCCTCCCACAGTCCAAAAACATGCATGTTAGGCTGATTGGTAACTCTAAATTGACCCTGGGTGTGAGTGAGACAGGTCCCTCTTGTAAATGAGTCCCCGTGGCTCAACGAGGCTAGCCTGTATAAATAAAAGTTGAATGAATACACCCTCAGCAAGGTCCTGGAGGGTGCGTGAGAGTTTGCCCAACCATTCTATATGTGCTTTGTGGACTTGGGGAAGGCATTCGACCGCGTCCCTCGGGGAGCCCTGTGGGGGGTACTCTGGGAGTATGGGGTACCAGGCTTTTTGATATGGGTTGTTAGGTCCCTGTACGACCGGTGTCAGAGCTTGGTCCTCATTGCCGGCAGTAAGTCCGGCTTGTTCCCAGTGAGAGATGGACTCCGCCAAGGTTGCCCTTTGTCAACGATTCTGTTCATAAATTTTATGGACAGAATTTCTAGGCACAGTCAAGGTGTTGAGGGGATCCGTTTTGGTGACCTTAGGATCGTTTTTTGCAGATGATGTGTTCCTGTTGGCTTCATCAGATCGTGATCTACAGCTTTCACTGGAGCGGTTTGCAGCTGAGTGTGACGTGGTCGGGATGAGGATCAGTTCCTCTAAATCCGAGGCCATGATCTTGAACCGGAAAAAGGTAGAGTGCCCTCTCCGGGTCAGGGAGGAGGTCCTGCCCCAAGTGGAGGAGTTTAAGTATCTCGGGGTCTTGTTCACGAATGAGGGAAAACTGGAGCGTGAGATCGATAGGCGGATAGGTGCAGCGTCCGCAGTGAAGCGGGCGCTGTACCGGTCTGTCGTGGTGAAGAGAGAGCTGAGTCAAAAGGGGAAGCTCTCAATTTACCGGTCGATCTACTTTCCTACCCTCATCTATGGTCATGAACTTTGGGTTGTGACCCAAAGAACAAGATCTCGGATACAAGCGGCTGAAATGAGTTTTCTCCGCAGGGTGTCTGGACTCTCTCTTAGAGGGGTTGAGAAGCTCAGTCATCCGGGAGGGACTTGGAGTAGAGCCACTGCTTTTCCACATTGAGACGAGCCAGTTGAGGTGGCTTGGGCATCTGGTTAGGATGCCTCCTTGATGCCTCCCTAGTGAGGTGTTCTGGGCACGTCCCACCGGGAGGAGGCCCAGAGGAAGACCCAGGACACGCTGGAGGGACTACCGGTATGCTTCTCAGCTGGCCTGGGAGCGCCTTGGGATTCCACCGGAGGAGCTGGCCCAAGTGGCTGGGGAGAGGGAAGTCTGGGCCTCCTTACTTAGGCTACTACCCCGCGACCTGACACCGGATAAGTGGAAGAGAATGGATGGATGGATGCTCTAACCACTCAGATACAGCCGCCTCAATATTATCAAGTTTAGCTCATCCAAACACCTTGTTGCTATAACACCATTAATTGAAATTTGTAGATATTTTAGAACATATGACTCTCAGAGGACATCAAGTAATTTTTTGGAAGAAAATAAAGTGAAAGGACGTGCCACATCTTTGCTGTAAACTTGGGCCTACAAATATTCATCTATTAGTTAATATTGTTTAATTGTAAGAACTAAAGCAGCAGAAACACAAAGTCTCTCAGAGACACTCAAGCAGGCTGAGTGCTTGTAGCGACCCAGGGGTTTGGTCATGTGCACAGGTTGCATGTCTGAACACATTAACATTTAATACAAAAAAAAGCGAGCAAGCACCTTGAGGTGCTTTGTTGCAGTGAAAGAACACAACAAAGCACGCTACAGTGGAAGCGCGGTGGTGGGCCAAGCGTCGTGTACGCCGCCTGGAGCGCCGTAGGAGAGCCGGAGGACCGCGGCCTGGAGTTCGAGCTGGGCTGGGAGCCGTGAGAGAGCCGGGGCCAGACGCCGTGAGTGGGCCGAGCGTGAACGCCGCCTGGAGAGTCGTGGGAGAACCGGAGAACCGCGGCCTGGAGTTTCGAGCTGGACGGATCGCCGTGGGAGAACCGGGTGACCGTCGCCTGGGGCTGGGCGGGCGTCGGAGCTGGACCTGCGTGCTGTGCAAACTGGGCTACATCGGTTCTGGTGGGGGTCGGAGCTGGGCCTGGAACGTGCTGTGCTAACTGGGCTGCATCGGTTCTGGAGGGGGTCGGAGCTGGGCCTGGAACGTACTGTGCTAACTGGGCTGCATCGGTTCTGGTGGGGGTCTGAACTGGGCCTTGAGCCACCGGAGCTGAGTGCGGTGCTGGCTGGACTGCGTCTGATCTAGTGAGCGGACCTCTTCGGATGGTGGATCTGAATGCTGCAGGCTGCTGAAACCGTGAGTTCTGATCTAATAACTGCTGATCTGGGTGCTGCACTGCTGGGCCACACCAATCATCTTTAGGCCTGTGAGCCTCGTGGAAAGGCCATGTGGTTCAGTGAATAAACAAAAGACCTGCTACCACTAGATCACAAACTCTGCAAGTATGACGAGAGGTAAAGGACTAAAGTCACCAGTCTCTGTAAATATGAAAAATAGAGGACAAAAGTCACCAGTATCTGAGGGAAACAACTCAGATATGCAAGACTTTAGAGAATCCCTCAACTTTATGGGTAGACAAATAGAAAGTTTAACAGCAAAGATGGAGTCCCAGGCCGTTCTGGTTGGAGAAATAAGAGAACTGAAAGAACTGGTAACTAACAAAGACAAGAGAATTGCAGAATTAGAGCAAAAAATAGAGGTTTTAGAACAATTCACAAAGCAGGAAAACGTGGTGATCTCAGGACTTGATGTTAGTAAGTGTCGGACACAACAAAGAGCTCCTAATAACAATGATCCAAGTGAGTATGAATCTCAGGAAGAACAGGAGAGTCTGGAGAAACTTGTAGTTACTTTCTTACAGGACAAAAACATAAAAATAAACTATGAGGACATTTCATTCTGTCACACCCTGCCCAGTAATTCAACTAGATTCAAACCGTCAGTGGTCGTTAAGTTCATTGGCAGGAATACAAAAAACTATGTCATGCAAAATAGAAGAAATCTGATGGGATCAAACGTTTACATAAATGAACATCTTACCAAGAAAAATGGAAAAATTGCAAAAGAAGCAAGGTGGTTAAAAAACAAAGAAAAAAAATAGCAGCAACATGGACTAAAAATGGATACGTCTTTATCAAAGCAAAGGAAGGGTCTCAGCCTAAAATGATAAAAGAACTGACGGATCTGGATGAATTCAAGAGATGAAAATTACAAAGCAATGAAACGATAAAATATACAGTGAAATGAACAAATACATTAGAACATGACAACATACGAAGACTCAGAAGCTAAAATATATAATGTTGAAAATGTGATTGATGCAAATTTTTTTCCTGTAATAAAAGATAGCGAATATTATAATGAAGAGCAGTTTAATGACATCAATATATCAAATGGAGTTCTCTCCATTATTCACTTTAATAGCAGAAGTATAAATGCAAACATATCCAAAATAACAGATTACTTAAAACAATTAAATAGAACTTTTACGATAATAGCGCTGTCAGAGACATGGCTTAATGATGATAACACAAGTAATATTCACATCGAGGGGTATGAATTATATCATATGAACAGAAATAATAAAAGAGGTGGTGGTGTCGCACTATTTGTCAATAATGAAATAAAATGTAAATTAAATAATGAAATGTCAATAATAGTTGATAATATTATGGAAATGATAACAATAGAAATTATAAACAAAAACGATAAAAACATAATAATAAGTTGTGTATATAGATCACCAGGAGCAAATATAGAAATATTCACTGATAAAATCTTGGAACTAATGGAGAAGAGTTTTAATAAAAATATTTTTTTGTGTGGAGACTTTAACATTGATATGGGAAATAAAACAGATTCAAATAACATAAGCACATTTATAAACTCAATGTACAGTTTAAATATGTATCCATTGATATCAAAGCCAACAAGAATTACAACTCATAGTGCCACAATAATTGATAATATTTTCACAAATATAACAAATGGGGATGTGATAGGTGGTATCTTAACGACCGACTTAAGTGATCATTTACCAGTTTTCACAATCTTTAAAAATGATCAAAATATCACAAAAGCAGTCACAACGAAGAAAAAGATCATAAACACATCAAAAAAAGTTTTGGAAAAATTGAAAGAGGATCTGGATAAACAAGACTGGAATGATGTGTATGTTGATGATGCGAACAGAGCATATGATGAGTTTATGAATATCTTGGAAACCCTGTATGTAAAGAATTGTGTGCAAACAAATTACACAAAGAGAAATACGAATGATCAACCATGGATGACAAAAGGGTTAAGAAATGCATGTAAAAAAAAGAATTATTTGTATTCATGTTTCTTGAAATTACGAAGTCAGAGCGCAGAAGAAAAATATAAAAAGTATAAAAATAAATTAGTAGGGATTATAAGGAAACATAAGAAAGAATATTATAGTAAATTATTAGATAAAACTAATGGTGATATGAAAGCAACATGGCGAGTAATGAATGGTGTACTGAAGAATCATAAAGCAAAAACTGGTATTTCAAAATATTTTGTAAAAGACAACGATGAAGTTCATGATGAAAATGAAATTGTTAATGGATTTAATCAATATTTTGTAAATGTTGGATCAAGCCTTGCAGCTAAGATACCAAAAGTAGATAAAAATATGATCCACTCAATTACAGGTTGTGCAAATAGTATTTTCCTAAATGGAACTAACAAAGAGGAAATAATGAATGTAGTAAAACATCTTACAGACAAGAGATCGAAAGACTGGGTGGACATGGATATGATGTTTGTAAAGGACATAATGAGCCATATTATTGAGCCGTTCACATACATATGTAACTTATCATTTTCAACAGGAATTTTTCCAGATAATATGAAAGTAGCTAAGGTCGTTCCTCTTTTTAAAAATGGTGATAAATGTGTATTCAACAATTATAGACCTATATCCTTGTTACCACAGTTTTCAAAAATTCTTGAAAAACTATTTGTGAACAGACTAGACCAATTTATAGATAAACAAAATATTCTAAGCAACAGTCAATATGGGTTTAGATCAAAAAACTCTACATCAATGGCTCTCATGGAATTAATGGAACAAATAACTACTGCTGTCGATCAAAAACAACATTGTATCAGTATCTTTGTTGATTTAAAAAAAGCATTCGATACTATTGATCACACCATTCTCCTTGAAAAACTGAACAAATATGGTATTAGAGGACCAGCATTACAGTGGGTATCTAGCTACTTAAAAAATAGGAAACAATTTGTACAAATAAATGATGTAAGATCTGACCTCTGTAATATCACATGTGGAGTTCCCCAAGGCTCTGTACTTGGACCAAAGCTTTTTATTTTATATGTGAATGACTTGGTAAATGTGTCAGGACTCCTTAAATGTGTACTTTTCGCTGATGATACCACTTTTTTCTGTTCAGGTGAAGATATAGAACAAATGTTAGAATTGATAAAGACAGAATTTGTCAAGATACAAACTTGGTTTAAAATAAATAAATTATCATTAAATCTAGAAAAAACTAATTACATGATATTCGGTAATAAAAAGAAAACTGTTGATGTTCCACTCAAAATTGAGGATGTTGAGATTTGTAGAGTGAATGAGGTGAAGTTTTTGGGTGTTATCATTGATGACAAACTGACATGGAAACAACACATAAATTCTGTAAGAATAAAAATAGCTAGATCGATAGCAGTACTGTACAAAGTCAGAGACCTATTGAATGATAAAGCTCTGTATTTGTTGTATAACACAATCATTGTTCCACACTTAATCTATTGTATTGATGTTTGGGGGAAAGCGTGTAAAACAATCACAAAGCCTATTTTTGTATTACAGAAAAGAGCTGTAAGAATTATCACTAGAAAGCATTACCGTCATCCATCAAGTACATTATTTTATCAACTAAAATTATTGAAGTTCCATGATTTGGTAGACTATAATATTTTATCAGTTATGTATAGAGCTCAAAATAATGCATTACCTTTAAATATCCAAATGCACTTTGTTAAAAGACAAAGTTGTTATAATCTTAAGGGAACAGAGTTGTTTGTAAAACCACAATTCAGAACCAGTTTGAAGGGACGTTCTACCTCAATCCAGGGAATTAGATTATGGAATGGCTTGGAGAATGTAGTTAAAAATGCCAAGTCAATGTTTACATTTAAAAAAATGATCAAAACAAATGTGTTAAAAAAATATATGTGAAATAACGTGATGTGTATTGTATTAGTTAGAAAATTAGAAAGAGTTAGTCATTTTGTACTGTTAGTTAGAAAATTAAAAAGAGTTAATAATTTTGTACTGTTGGTTGAAGAATATTATTGTTTAACCTGACTGTTGGAAAAAGTTGGTTGAAAATTATTATTGTTTACATGGTTTGACTACTGTTGTTTAATCTGATTGTTGGAGATAAGGGGCAGATATAATAAGATTTATTCTTCTTTCTGCCACCTTTCATTTTTTTACATCTTGTACACTATCATTATGAGATTGCCTTGTATTGTTTCTTTTGTAAAAAAATGAACAAATTTAATAAACAAACATAAACAAACATAAACAAATTTTAAGCTGAGTCGTACTGCAATTAAAATCTAAATCCAACTGTGATTAAGTGTCGATTCATGTTGTAATAAAAGTTTAATTTTGAGGTCAAAGCCTGAATCATATTGTGATGTGTTGTTTCCTGTTCATGCGTCTTAATGAACCAAATCGTGTCACGACAAGCTGGTGAACCCAAGCAGGCGAGGACTCAGGATAAATATAAAATAAATAATTTATTAACAAACTAAAGAGCTGACAGGGCAGCAAAACAAACGTGGATGATCAGGAGGTACTCACAGAACAGACGGGTCATCACCAGTAAGACAAACACACAGGCTTGAATATAAATACAGACGAGGACTATCACAGAACACCTGTCAGGTTCACTAGGGAACAGGGTAATTATGAGACACGAGGGAGCAGGACTGAGACTGGGAATCAGGCAAGACATGAACACGACACAAGACGGAGCCAGAGACCAAGGAAACACAAACCCTACAATCGTCGGCAGGTTTGAAGACATGTCATGTTGGCCACACACCTGCAGCTGATGACACAATCATCTAATCTGAGATGAATTTACCAGATTTCACTCACTGATGAGATGCTGAGAACAGACGGGGGGGTGCAGGGGTTACACTCAAACAACACATCACTTCCATATCTGCACATAACCTTGTCTCCGTCTGGGTCAAAGGCCAAAAGGTAAATATTTCTCTGACAGTTTGAAGGAAGCCTGAAAGAATAAGAAAAATAATTAATTCTCATAAAAGTGAAAAGTAGCACTTTTCTACCTTATTGTTGACATTTTATGGCTGCGTTAGAACTGGTCTGCTTTCTGATTTAGACCGTCTCTCATGGTTATTCAGGATATTTACTCAAAAACTGTGACAGCTCTTAACGATGACTGTGAAAATAATTAAATAAATGCAAGCAACTTGTTCATCAACGGTTTCTCTGTTTCTTGGTTGAAGTTTCCTGTAATTAACACATTTCTGCTGTTCTAACTTGAACCTGTTTTACATTTGAACTTGTTAATTATTGGAGACTGCCTACAACACCTTTTATTATCCACCTGAAAAGGGTCTTGCTCTTCTATGAACTTTAATGCAGCCCAAACTGCAATGTGTTCCCCCCACAAATGTTATACCAAAGTGATCTGCTCGGCACCGTGATGTGTGCTATTACTTTTATTGGCGTTTGAGTTACCATTTCAAATGAATTTGCAAATGAAGACGCCATTTTTCTCATTGAAAAACACAGACACAACTCCAACATAGTTAAGTCAGGTCCTCTGGACAGTTTTTTTGTTTGTTTGTTGTTGAAACATTTCGTCTTTCAGTCAAAAGAGTTCATCGGTCCGAGGAGCCACTGTTTTGTGCTTGGGGCACATTGGCCTTATTATTTTGTCCCTTAGGACAGGTTTTGGGTTGGCTAATCAGCCTTTAATTGTTTTGGGCTGTGGCCTTTTCTGCCCGCCCATACATAGGCTGGTTTCAGGCCTTGTACACACGTAGCCTGGTGTTTGAAAAACGAATACCTGCGCAAAAAAAATCTCTGTACATACATGTTTGGATATAGAAAATCATCGTCTACATGTCCCCGTTGATTTTCACCACAGAGCGTTGTAATGAATATGCCCAACCCATAGGTGGCAGTGTAGTGCAAACGTGAAACGTATATCAGCCAATCACAACCCTTAGCAACCACAACTTCCTGTTATTATTGAATCATGGTGCCTGGAGGTTCGTTTGTGTGGACAGTGAACTACTATTAAATACCGTGTTGGAGTACAAAGTTAATAAAACGCAGGAAAATGTCCGACTGGGAATCATGTCAGAGCAGGTATGTTGACATTTTAGCGCTTTTTTAGAACATTCTGTGACGTCAGCGCCGCACCAGTTGTCGCAGAAATACGCAAATCTCCGGTTCTGAAAGTCCACACGCAAACCCGAAAGCGGAGCATTCTCAAATCTCCACTTTGGTCAGAGTTTTTGTTATTATTCGTTTATAGTTGCATCAACTGGAGTTCACGTGTGGATGAAAGGCCAAACCGCATGATAAACTATTCGGTTTTACTGATATCCGGCTTCGTGTGTACAAGGCCTCAGAGAGCTTGCCCTCTCTAAAGCCCCCCCAGTAACCCCCGCGTACGTCATTGTCATTTCCTTAGTTTTGTCATTTCTGCTATTCCGCGTACGTACGTGCGTATCTCCGCATATGGACGTACACGGAAGTATACTGGGGACTTAAAGCTCACTCTGTTTATTGGCCCTCTCTATTTTTGCTCCTCTCATGCTCCCACATTTTTGGACCTTTTTCTTGGCCGCCCTGGTTTTCCCAGGGCCCTTGTTTTTTTCTTTGTCCTGGAGCTGTGGCCCCAGCTACTTCAGGCAATTTCTAACTTTTTGTATATTTGTTGTAACTTTGGCCTGGTGGGGCTGATTGTCCTGTTTTCACCCTTTTGTAATAGGTGTTTATTTGTGGGGGGGTTTTCTTCTAGTTTTAGTCTGATACCAGCAGCAGCTTTGATGGCCCTGTATAGGGTTGGCTTGCTACGGTACCTTTTTGTTTTGTTTGACCGGGTCACCAGGTCCAGCTTTAAGTTGTTACTTTGGACTTTTGTGTCTTTTTGGATGGATACGGTAATTGAGGATTGTTTTTTTAATGCAGGAAGCAGTTTTTCTAAATAAATTGAATGTTCGAACCTTCATTTGTGAGTCCCATGTCCTCCTTTAATATGTTGTGTCTTTGGTGGATGTAACAGCCACAACCAACTCAATCTTATAAGTAATACCTTCACATAAAACAAACCGTCCAGAAGACCTGGCTTAACTCTGTAGAATTTTTTTACCTGAATCATTGAGGCCTTGTTTACACAAAAAGATTTCTGGTGAAAATGGAAGTGTTTCGTTGTGTTTGTACTGTTCTATTACACAAAAATAGCAAATGTTTTCTCTGACAACGGCACAATTTGAGAAGGCGTTCCAGAGTGCAATGGTTCAAAAACGCCCCCTGGCTCATGTGCAGTATGACGCAAAACACAACGGCTTCCTACAATCCATAGAAGAAGAAACTACTGTATTAACAGTGGTGGATACAAGAGTATTGTCAGTAGTATTGTTTGTGCAACAGTTGAAACTCGTCACCTGTCCATAGAAATATTTTATTCTTTGCCATCTCGACCGTCGTAGCGGCTTTCAGGTAGAACCTTTTCGTTTGTACGCATGCGCACTTATTTTCAAGTTTCAAAGGTTATGGCGCCAATTAGTGGTGTGGTGAAGGAATTACACCTTTTCCCACATCTACTGTTGCTGTGTAAACGGAGATTGTAACTAGAACATTTTCGTTTAAATGTGGGGGGGGGGGGATCAGTTTTCACTGGATAGTTGTCGTGTAAACAGGGCCTGAGCATGAACTTTGAGGTTTTGAACTGACAACTTTTAACTGCCACACTGAGGTCACATGACCTCATCTAAATTTTAAAATGGCCATCAAGTGGCAGTTCCCATCAAAGTTTCTCCAGGAACTTTGTAGTTTGGATTAAATTACTCACTTCATGTTTTCACTGAAGTCTGTACTATAGCAAAGTTACGTTTCCTCATTTGAAAGTCAAAAAGCCTCCTGTGAAAATATCCGTACTCTAGGATATTTTTGCCTTGCAAACAGAGAGCATCCTCGGTCAACTCATTTGTCTTAGCTTTCTTAGGCATTTTGTTTTCTTAGGAAATGCACTGACAGCGGTCTCCTTAAAATAATATTTCCAAACAGCATCCCTATAAATACCCAACGTGTCTGTTTTCTTCAGAGAGCATCTCCTCCCCGAACAATAACACAGGATTGTTTCTGAACATTTCAGAACTTAGAACGTCTCCAACTGGACTGAAGCTTGGATGTTAAATCACATGATCAT
>JBBPBX010021614.1:2964-15192 GCA_038048925.1 Garcialebias charrua | reverse complement strand
ACACACATTCATAAACCGGTGGCGGCAGACTACCATGCAAGGTGCTTTCCAGTCCTATCGGGAGCATCAGGGTTAGGTGTCTTGCCCAAGGACACAACGACACATGGTACGGGTCCCGGGAGTCGAACCGCCAACTTTCCGATCGGGAGACGACTGCCCTTACCACTACGCCACGGCCGCGTTACAAGGTAACAAACCAGTAGTCCCCTAATAAGGCTTGGCTGTGTGTTCCCCATTACCGGTAGGTACTGATTAACTACCCATTAGCTACTGATTCGTATCTCTTTGGTTTCCATGGTAACTATCCATTAGTTCTTGATTACGGTAGTTCCTCTTCATTTACAAGGTAACAAACCAATACTGTAGTCCCCTAATAAGGCTTGGCTATGTGTTCCCCAGTAAGTATTGGTTAACTGCCCATTAGCTCCTGATTCGTTCCTTATGCGTTCCCTAGTAGTTAAGCAAATTTTGTGTACCTTCTAGGGCCGAGATGGTGTAGAGGCAGGGCAGCCGGCTCAGGACCAGAAGGTCTCGGGTTCGATCCCCGGTCACGGCATACCTCGTTGTGTCCCTGGGCAAGACACTTAACCCCGAGTTGCTCCCGGTAGGACTGGCAGCGCCTTCCGAGGCAGTCTACCGCTACCGGTGTATGAATGTGTGTATGAATGGGTGGATGGTTGGTACTATGAAGCGCTTTGGGGCCCCTCAAAGGGGGCTGGAAAGCGCTATATAAGTAAGCTCCATTTACCATACCATTTACCATTCTTGTAAAGTGCTACAGAAAATTAATCCATTCTGCTCTTTTTTAAATATAAAACCCTTTTAGTCCAGTGTTTTACTGGGTTGCAACTGTTTGAGACGAACTGTAAAAAGGATTCCTGAGCAAGTTTCTCAAAATGTTTTCGACTCACTCACCTGTCGCAGAGCTGCCATTTAATAAAGCCTCTAATGCCAGAAACACTCAAATTACCTGAAAACAGGGAAGACGGTGGTTTGTGGTGAAGTGTTGGGTTTGTTGATGTCAGACCGGTTCCTGAGTTCAACGCCCGTCACCGCCCTCCACGATGAAATACCATTCAGGTTAGATGGCCAGTAACCATTAGCCAGCCTAGTTTGGAAGATGTTGAGAAGTTTTCAGATAGAATCTAATGTGCAAATCAAATCAAATTTATTTACCGGTACATACTGTAGCACATTCAAAAACAACAGTGTGCAGCAGTGCAGCTCAAGTGCTGTGCATGATGCAAATAGTGAGAAGACGATACAGAAACAGGAGATCATCAAAACATACAAGAATCAAAATGTCTAAAAATATACAAAGTAAGATGACGACAAAACCAATAAAAAGAGACAACAAAATAATAATTATAATGATAAGCCAATTCTGATGTATTAAAATTCAGTGAGCACAAATGTGTATTAAGATGAGACTTGAAAGAGTTGAAGCTCGTTTGACATGAAGGCTGCTTCCACAGTTTAGGAGCAAAATTTAAAAAGGCCCGATCACCTCCGTGGACCGGCCTGGACCTCAAGACAAGCAATAGCAAATCAGTAAATCTTAGAGATCTGGAGGGTGCACAAAGCACCAGGAGGCCAGCCAGGCCTTTAGGAGTCTGGCCTTTCAGGGTCTTATAGGTCATCGATAAAACTTAAAAACCAATCCTAAAACAAAAAGAGAGTCCGATGAAGGGAAACCAGCAACGTAGAAATATGTTCAAACTTCTTAGTTTGTGTTAATTCAGTTCAATTCAATTCAAAAATACTTTATTAATCCCAAAGGGAAATTAAGTGTTGTCGTAGCTCATCATCCTGGTTTCATTCAAGAGTTGTTAGATGCTGATAGCTGCAGGCAGGAAGAATCTCCTGCAGTAAAGACAAAGAATCTGGCCACAGATACTGATCCGTCCACTCGGATCTAGCTTGTCGTCAGATCCGGTCCTCCTGAGCAGTAGGACTGCCCGAATGCCAGACAGAATTCCTCCCTGAGCAATGGTCACTCCTCCGTCGAGCTCCTCGTCGCCACGGACCGACAGCTGAAGGTGCCGGAGGATGATCCCAGTCCTCCCGTTGTCACGAGCCGAGTTTCTCACCAGCTCCGGGATCTTGGTGGTCAGGTACTCTAGCACCGCCACCAGGTTGATGGGAATGTGTCCATGGCGCCTCCTTTTCAACTAATTTGGGATTTGGAGCTGTTTGAGCTTTTGAGGTGTTAATCAGCTGCTTCTGGTTGTTAAAAAAAACACCTTGTTGCCATGGTTACGCATAATAACAAATGCCCAAAAGTAAAAAGGTTTCAGTAAAACTCCTTCCAGAGTTTTACAACAGAACTAATCTTAATTCTCAAAGTTAAAATTAGAAAGAGGTTTTAAGATAGCCAGATCTGTAGGAGAGGAGAAGCACTGAAGTTTTCACTGGGACCTAAAACGACTTCAGCTTTATCTTGGTTAATATTTAGGAAGTTTGAAGCCATCTGAGCATTTATCTCAGTGAGGAAGTCAGGTAGGGGTTTCAGTTAAATAAAATATTTGTGCTTTAAATTAAAATAGACCAGAGTGTCATCTGCATACAAATGAAAAGAGATGCTGAATTTTCTAAAAAATGGAGCCAAAAATAATAAATAAGGAATGGAAATTAAAATGGGTCCAAGAATAGGTCCTTGAGGAACTCCACATGAGAAGGAGGCAAAGGAGGGAACAAATTCTCCAAGGCTTATGCAGAAACTCTTGTCAGATGGGTAAAACCTGAACCCCATCAGTGCAGATCCTTTAATACCACATTGCCCCAACCAGGAGAGTAGAATCTTAAGGTCAGCTGTCAGGTCTAAAAGTAAAAATACAGCAGAGTCTTGTGAATCTGCAACTAATAAAATCATTAAACCTCTTAAAAGTGGTGTTTCTGTGCTGTGGAGGACTTTAAAACACAACTGAAACACCTGAAGAAGCATTTGAAAAGGACTGTGGCTGCATAGAAACTATCCTTTCTAAAATATCTGAGAAAAAACAAAGTTCTGAAGCTGGCCTAAAGTTTAAAAACCCAGATGAGTAGATGTGCTGTGGTGTATGTGCTGATCTCTAAAGCCCATTAAGACCTCTTTAAGTTCCCAGAAACAGAACCACAGAGCTGATTATGGACAGTTAAAGAGCTGATATTTAGTTGAACAGTCTTGAATTTAGTCACACATTCACATGAATTTAAACAGAAACATATTTTTGAACAGTGTTGAGGTGGGACTCACACGAGTTGAGGTGGAGAGTTGTTGGGAAGCACAAGAGTTATGATTCCTTCTCTCTGACACCAATCACCACTACTCTGATCAATGGTGGTGACTGAAAGGCTCTGGGTTGCCTTCCCACAGTTGCCGTTGCAAACCCATGAATCACTACTACAATATGCATAGTTCAACTTGTAGCGAAGAATCACCTGTAGATTTAAAATGAAGCGGTGTTAAGTAGACTGAAAATTTAAAGTAGAATTAAACCACGATAGAAAAGCTTAACTCACTGAGACTGATCCATCTGCATGAGTTTCTCCTGGGTAGTAGGTCATAATGGTGCCATAAAAATGAGAAGCTCGAGTTCTACTGACCAGCAACAGCAGCAACACAGAGCGCAACATGGTGAAGGAGCAACGTCTCAGAACAAAGACTGAATTTTTACATAAGATTGCTTAGGCTTTCTAAAAAAAAACATCACCCATTTCCCTTTCTTTGTTTATTTACTGTTCCACGTGATTTGCATTTTTACAAAAGGCCATTTGTTTGTACAAGTGTCGGTCGGACTGATGTGGTACCACTGTTCGGCCAGTGAGGATGCAGAGGAACTTCACCGTACAGTGACTGAAGTCTTGCACAGCCCACAAGGTCCTTCTGCTCAAGAAGAAACATGTACTGTACAGGCCTGTTCTGGAGGATCCTGAACTGCTTCATTCTGAATTGGTTAGAAATCTCCAATTTTCTACCACTTATTCATGGTCAGGCCACAGAGACAACGGGTAGGACACAAAAAAAGACAATTTTCTACAGCAATCCTCTTCAGCTCCTCTTGAGGAATCCCAAGGCCTTCCAAGGCCAGACAGGATATGTAATCCATCTTCCGGGTCTGCCCGTGGGTCTCTTTTCAGAGGGACATGACCCAGAAAACCTCCAAAGGCAGGTGTATTTTTCGGCCTATAGATTACTTTTTTGTGTGCATAATTTACATGCCCTGCAACTTCTTCATGTTACACCGTAGCAACATATTTATGGATTTTCCCTCCCATATTTATAAACCAATTTTTGGCTGAGATATGACAGTTTTCATTCCTTCTGACAGAAAAAATATTGAACAGTACCCCTTTCAGCCACTAGATGGCAGCAGACTAGCAGTAGTAGTAGCAGTCAGGCATGCTGTTGTAGCATGTAATAGGTAACCATACTGGCCATAATAACAAATTCAAAAAAGTTCAAGACAAAAACAACTGGACTTTATTTATTATACTTTATTGTTTTTGTCTTGAACGTTTTTGAATTTACCATGTCCTGGATGACTGAGACTCTTCACCAGCTATTAATGGCACAACTGGCTTGCCATATTCCCCCACCTTCGTTCTGCTCGCTGCTTGGAGCAAGTTAAATCAGCTGTACCTCCCCCGGCAAAATGCAACCAATTTGACCATTAAAGTACATTAATAACGTAAAAGTTTAACTGAGACACGCCTTTGTTGTAATTTCAAGTAAACAGAAAATTGTTTTAGGTGCTTTTCTTGTTAAATGTTGACGAAACGAGCAGCATTCCTCCTTCCTTTTTTCCCTCCCTCAGCGCGCTCCCGGTGGACCGAGGCAGCGAATACTTTTCAAATACAGCTGATTTGACCATTAAAGTTACATTTACAATTCGAGATGCAGGAAAAGAGCCACCTGCATCATGAAAGACTTCACTCACCCAGCACACTCACTCTTTGCCCCACTCCCCTCAGGACGGAGGTTGAGGAGCATCAAATGTAGAACCACTAGACTGAGGAACAGCTTCTACCCTGAGGCTGTTAGACTCATGAATAAATAAATAATGAGAATAAACACTGCAAAATATCACATCATGCTGATGCTGATCTGTTTTCTTGTTGCTGTGTTCATCTGTGACCATCTGCTCATACAGACTCATGTTCGTGCTGCTGTTTATAATGATGTTTTTCTACTACATTAGGGCTTAGTGTATTACTAGTTGATGTTTTTCTTAGTTATCCTAGATGTTTGATGTTTGCAGCACGGTGGCACAACTGGTAGAGCTGCTGCCTCTCAGCGAGAAGGTTGCCGGTTCAAATCCCGGTCCGGGGCCTTTCTGGGTGGAGTTTGCATGTTCTCCCCGTGCATGCGTGGGTTTCCTCCGGGTACTCCGGTTTCCTCCCACAGACCAAAAAACATGCTTGTTAGGCTGATTGGTGACTCTAAATTGACCCTAGGTGTGAGTGTGAGAGTGGATGGTTGTTTGGTGTGAGTGAGACAGGTCCCTCTTGTAAATGAGTCCCCGTGACTCAACGAGGCTAGCCTGTATAAATAAAGGTTGAATGAATGAATGAATATGTTATTACTCTTTTTTTTTCTCTTGCATTTGTTGTTGGATGTAACTGGGACCCTGTGTACATAATCTCGTTTTCATCACATGTACCACATGCGGTGCAAATGACAATAAAGACTCTCTGACTCTCACTGACTCTTAAAGTCCTCCCGTGCATGCTCCCATGGCCGCCATTTGGCAGCCAATTGATTTTTAGCATAACACCACATTTCCGGGTTGTTAGCGGTGACATAATAGATGCGACGTTTACGGCAAAGCGACATATTTATGGATTTTTCCGACATTCATTCAACCTTTATTTAGGCAGGTTGATCCCATTGAGCCTCAAGGACTCATTTACAGGAGAGACCTGATTTCCACCAAGAACGACGATAACAATGGACAACAGTGACAACAATAGACAACAATAAAAGAGGCATACATTATTTTTAAACAAATTAAAATAAGGTTGCAAAAAAGTAGCAAAAACAGCTACATTATAAGACGAATGTAGAAAACTAGACATATTTGGACTGATGTGACTCAGGGCGGTGCGACGCGTACAGCGGAAAATACGGATTCCCTGATTAGGAGCAGTGCAAATGGGGCGGTGTGAAGAAGCAGCGGCTCTGTTTCGGGCTCTCCCCGGATGACGGGAGCTCCTCACTTCATCTCCAAGACCGGGTCTAGCCACCCTGCAAAGGATGTTTATCTCAGTCACTTGTATCCGGGATCTGAAACACAGATGGACCAGTCACTCCAGAGCATTCCGTTCCTAATCAGTTCGTTCTTCACCACAACTAATCAAAGTCAGACCATTGTTACCGAGGACAAGACTCAAATCCGTTGATTCATTTCCCCCTCCATCCTACCATGAAACAGGAATGAGGTGTCCAGATACTTGAACTCCTCCATCTGAGGTACACAAGACAAGTTTTTTTTTTCTTTTTTCTTTCTTTCTTGTTTCGGCTGCTCCCTTCTTCAGAGGTCACGACAATTAACTAACTCACCCGAAGACTTGGCAATTGTTTTTACGCCGGATGTCGTTTCTGATGCAACCACAGACCACCGAGCTACCACAGCCCTCTGTGTGGAGCAGAGAGCTGCCATCTAGGGTGCTGGGAGAGTAGACGGTGGGGGTTAAGGGTCTTGCTCAAGGGCCCATAGTGAAAATGAGGGTGGTGGCAGGTGTGGGTGCTTCACCTTTCTCACCCACATTCTGATATTGTCAGGGAGTTGAACCAGCGACCTTTTGATCCCAGTCCCCTTCTCTAACCTCTGTGCCACCACTCCACACCAAATAATTCCACTAGGAACTTTTCTTATGGTTAGATAGAATACTGTCAGCATCATCACCACAGCAATTTGATTTGATTTATATTTTTTTTTTCCTGTATCGTTTTTATCTACTACTGATTTTATTTGTTTGTTTTGTAATGGTTTTAGATGTTTCTGTTTTTCTTTTTACATACTTCTTTAAGAATTTGATATGTGTAATGTTACACCCTCACATCAAGCAAAGCATCATGCAAACACTGCTTTGCATATTACTGGGTGTGTAAGTTACCTCAAGCCTCGGACATTTTTTTTTTAATTGCCTAAAAAAATTCCATTAGTTTATTTTTAGTTTAAAAAATGTATTTAAATAATGCTGTGTGGATTATTTTTTATTTTTTATTCTTGATAATCATGTCAGACATGAGTAAATAGTTCTTTATTTTATTTCTTAATAAAATTTGTTTTTATTTTATTTTATTTTTTTACAAAAAACAATACAAAACAATCCCATAAATGATAACGCACAAAATATAAAAAAATGAAAGGTAGCAGAAAGAAGAAAAAATCTTATTATATCTGCCCCTTTTTTCAATCAGTTTGACAGTTACTAATGGAAAATCAGTCACTTCCCCTAAAAGTCAAATATCTACAAACCAAACCCCTCCTACAAGTCAATCTTCAGTAAATCACACCTTTTCTCTTTCTCCGTTCTCAGTTAGTGAGGTAAATAAACTGTTAAAAGATCTTGATCCTAAAAAATCTGCAGGACCAGATGAACTTCCACCTCATTTCTTAAGGCTGGCCATTCATATCGCAGTTCTGGTGTCCTACATCTTTAATCTGTCCATAAGCCAAAACACCATTCCGGATGCTTGGAAAACAGCCTTTGTTCTTCCTTTGCTGAAGGGTGGTGACCCCACCTAACTGAACAACTATCAACCGATCTCTAAACTCTGCATTATTATTATTTTTTTAAAGTTTATTCATTTTACAAAATGTGATACAACAAATGACAAGCAAATGAAAAGAATAAAAAATATATAAGGTGTAAAATGAAAAGGTAGCAGATGAAGAAAATATCTTATTAAATCTGCTCCTTTCTATCTAATACAAACTAATTGCTCTCTAATAACAAAATAAGTAAATAACTCGTTTAACCAACAATATATGGCTTACTCAGTTACATTCAATCATATTTGTTTAACAATTCAACTTTGACAATTTTCTTAAATACAGAAATTGATTTAGCTTCTTTAAATACTGGCATTAAATTATTCCACAATGTTACGCCTTGTATTACTGTAGTTCTTCCCTTCAAACTTGTTCTGAACTGTGGTTTAACAAACACATCTTTACCCTTAAGATTGTAACAGCTTGTTCTTTTCACAAAAAACCTTTGAATATTTGATGGTAGTATATTATTATGTGCTCTATACATAAGTAACAAAATGTTGTAATCGACCAAATCATAGAATTTTAGTAGCTTCATTTGAGAAAATAATATACCAGAAGGGTGACAATAATGATTTCTGGTTATAATTCTCACAATCTTTTTTTGCATAATAAAAATAGGCATTGTATTGCTTTTGCATGCTTTTCCCCATACACTTACACAATAAATCAAATGTGGCACAATCAATGAATTATATAACAGATACAAAGATTTATCATTTAGTAGATATCGAACCCTATAAAGTACTGCAATTGATTTAGATATTTTTGTTTTAACTAAATTTATATGTTGTTTCCATGATAAATTATCATCAATAGCCAAGGTTCTAGAAAAACTGATAAACTCCCAAATCAAAAAGTATCTGGACCTCTCCATCAGTCAAGTTTCAGGAAACAACACAGCATGGCAACTGCTTCAATGAAGGTTTTCAATGACATCGTTGAAGCACTGGACGCTATAGCCTTATATTTGACTTTAGCTACATAAACATGCCTCCCACACTCATGTACACAATATCAGCCGAATTGAAGCTGCATATCTGTGAAACTATGTTTACGTGCTTCCCTAATGTAGCAGTGCCAAAAATGTACTAAACAGTCTGTCTGTCTATCTATAAGTCCTAAGAGTTTTCTTCATTTTCATGTTTAGCATACTTGATTTAACAGTAGATGGCAGAATTGGTGACATGGGTGGGTGTGGTGGCTGGAGTACCTGGCATGCAGGCAAGGACAGGAGACAGTGACATTATAGGTAAACACCTGGACAGGCCAGCTGTTAGTCCCAGACATGGTTCACAAGCCAGAGCAGAGGTGTCAACAGAGACGCCGTTGGAATACCCCTTGAAATGGCTCATTTTGAAGTAAAGAATCAGGTAAAGTACTCCCTGTGATGATGAATCACCTGCATCATGAAGGACCCCACTCACCCAGCACAGACACTTTTTGCCCTGCTCCCCTCAGGAAGGAGGGTGAGGAGCATTTAAGTTAGAACCACTAGACTGAGGAACAGCTTCTACCCTGAGGCTGTTAGACTCATGAATATCTATGTTCATGCTGCTGTTCGGCGTATTGTACTACTAGTGCTTAATGTATTTTTATTAACATTTTTCTTAGTTCATATCTTAGATCTTATTAATGTTTTTCTTTTACATTTTAATAATTTTGTTGGATGTAACTGGGACCCTGTGTACAAAATGTCATTCCACCACATGTACCACATGTGGTGGAATGACAAAGAACCTTGAATCCTTGAATGATCTACGTTTAGTTGTTGCTTACTGTTACCTAAACAGCTTTAGTTAGATTGAAAAAAATCAAGACTCTAATATTTGGTTTCAATTTATGTAATTACACAATTTTGTCTTTTCAACAACCAGTTCATTGGCATCGTCAACATCGTATGTTATCATATGAACATATCAATGTAAAAATATACTAGTATGAGCATAGAAAAGGAACATAAAGGCTCATTAGTTAACAAACTTGTTAAACATCAAATCAAACATGGTTTTGTATTTATAAATAAATTACAAATACATTTACTATAATTTTTTGTAAACATATTCAATGAGTTCAGTAAAAAAATTTATATATAAAATTACAGAAAAGAGACAAAGAAACAAAAACAGTTGAGTCCAAATATCAGGAAACACATTTCTAAGCAACACTCCCGAGTGTTTTCATCAGGGGGGTGCTGGTGTTGTAAATGTCACTGAACCACTAGCTGCTCGAGATGCGAAGAGTTATGGTTGATGGCAGCCCTCGCCTGACTAATTCATCTTTTATCTGGAGGGGATAAAATTTCAAGAAAGAACAGATAAAGACAGTGCTGGTGTCATTAAATGCATTCAAGATTCATGCCAAGATACCAAACATTTTCAGACACGGAAAATCCCCCAGGTCTTAACAGCAAAATCAGCCAAACCAGTTCTGCTGAAACTGATCTGGAAATCAAGGAAGTTACTGACCTGGCTTACAATTGCATCATAATCATTCTCCAGAGACAGTGTGGTAGAGATCTTCACATTAAGACCAACAACATAATCTAAAAGAACAGAAAGACCAACATTACATCACAGGTTAAATTACAGATGTAGGAGATAAAAAAGTTTTATATCTGACAGTTACCATGCTGCATTCATCATGGCTGTACAACAAAAAAAGGTTAAATTGTGTCATCTGGACCAGTTTCTTTAAGTGGGAAATGTTTCGTACTCCATCCAGAGGACTTCCTCAGTCTTTGGCCTGCCAACCAAATCTGTCCCATGGGTAGCCTTCACTGCTGTGTTTCAAGCCAACTTCCTGTTGGAATCTCTAACTGGTCCAGATGACATGATTTAACCTGTTTTATTGTTATCTACCTGGATGAGTGAGCTTACAGCCTTTATCATGGCATAACCATTGGCCTCTTAGTTCAAATTAAACATTAAAACAGATTATGCTATCTGAAACTAATAGTTTTATTTTTTCAAAACTTACATGGTCCTGGGACAGAGGTTGAAGTTGTCAGAGGACTTGCTGACGTAAAATGTGTGGTTGAGGTGGGTGTAGAAGCTTTTGTTGGGTCAAATGTTACCGAGGTTGTAGGAGAAGAAATAGCTGGGGTGTGGGTAGCTGCTGTATTTGGTGTAAGTGTAGTTGGTGTTAAGGTGGTGTTTACTGGGCGTGTGGCGATCGCTGAGGTTGGTGCCAATGTGGCATTTGCTGGGGGTGTGGTGATGTTTGAGGTTGGTACCAGTGTGGCATTTGCTGGGGGTGTGGTGATCGCTGAGGTTGGTGCCAATGTGGCATTTGCTGGGGGTGTGGTGATGTTTGAGGTTGGTACCATGTGGCATTTGCTGGGGGTGTGGTGATGTTTGAGGTTGGTGCCAATGTGGCATTTGCTGGGGGTGTGGTGATGTTTGAGGTTGGTACCAGTGTGGCATTTGCTGGGGGTGTGGCGATCGCTGAGGTTGGTGCCAATGTGGCATTTGCTGGGGGTGTGGTGATGTTTGAGGTTGGTACCAATGTGGCATTTGCTGGGGGTGTGGCGATCGCTGAGGTTGGTGCCAATGTGGCATTTGCTGGGGGTGTGGTGATTTTTGAGGTTGGTTCTAGTGTGGCATTTACTGGGAGGGGGTTCATTATCATTGGTGTAGCTGTAGTTGTGGTGATCACGTTTGCTACTGTGGATGGTGGAATTGCAAATAGAACAATCCTCGGTCAGAATGCATTACAAATGAGGAAATTCAAAGGACAATTTAGAATATGAGGAACAAGGAAGAATTCCACTCACCGTTTCCAACTGTCACGATAACACATCGAAGCTCAGAGTCAAACAGGTTTTGTGTATAACTGTGGAAACAAAACCAGAACAGAAAATATTTATCAAACCACCATGTTAATTAGCAAAAATAAATCAATTGAACTAATATTTATTGGCAAAAGAAACCCTCTCAACAACCATTAAACCAAACTATATGATTTAATGATCACACCTGTTAATTGTTGGTAAATTCTTATTCACAAGCTGTAAATTAGGTGTTTGAGTCAGAGTTTGAGGCTTGATCACTTAACTCCAGTGAAGGCCAACCTTGATGCTCTAGCATACCAAGACATTTTGGATATTTTTATGCTTTCAACTTCATGGAAACATTTTTGAGAAGGGCCCTTTTTTCAACATGACTGTGCCACAGTGCACAGACTATAAAGAGTTGGTTTGATGAGTTTGGTGACTGACCACACAGCTCAATGCCAACAACCCCAACAAGAATCTGAACTGGACCAGACTGCAAGCCAGACCTTCTCATCTATACCATACCATACCATACCATTTTATTTATAAAGCACTTTAAACAGGAACAAGTCCACACCAAAGTGCTGAACAAACAAACAAGCAACAGGCACCACAGACGAAGTACAACACGAAAAACATAAAAACACTGCAGATCAAAAATAAAACGATCAAACACCAATCAGCGGGTGTTGA
>JBBPBX010021613.1:13369-25395 GCA_038048925.1 Garcialebias charrua | reverse complement strand
GCCCACAGTGTTTGGTTCAGGTGGAGGGCTACTGGTCGCAAAGGTCTTCGCCACAAATGTAAACTGAGCAGCACAAAGAGCCCATTCACACCAACAGAGGGCCACACAGTACGGACCATGCTCCAGAACTAGGCCTCACAACTAAAAGCATCACTTCCACGATTCCAGTCCGTCTGCAGCTTCAGTCCGAACACATTAGTGACTAGCTGATATATCATCTGCTGCTCTTCTGCACGAAACCGTAACACAACAGGAAGGACTGGGTTCTCTACTCTTTGTACCTTGTTCTTTATGTTCTGGATTTTGTGACCCGTCCAGGATTTATCTCAATAATTGTGAATATCTGTAACCCTAAATATAATCATTATTAAAACTTTATACAAATAGCATCTATACAGTAGTCCCTCACTATATTGCAGTTCACTTTCTGTGGCTTCACTGTAGTTTTTTTTTTAACCCAGTTGTTCTGTATTGCACTTTATACAATATAAAACACACTGTGTGTGTGTGTGTGTGTGTGTGTGTGCTTTACATGCTGTGCGCTACTGTACATTCATCTCATTGTCATCACCTTCATTGTGATCACCAAAGTGTTTAAGAGCGTATGAAGTGTTTATATGAGTGGGAAAGGTTAATAAGAGTGTAGCAAGGGTTTATAAAGCTTTAAATATATATACTTTGATTTTTTTTCCATGACTTGCTCTCGACGAAGACGGATGCTCTTTTTTCCCTCTCCTGCCTCCCTCTTGCTTTTGCTCTTTTCCTGTGAATCTTTCTCAGAGCCTCTCTTTACACATCTTCTGAATCGTAAATTATGGATCTGATCAGTTGGTCTCTCAACGCAATTGATAAAATTTTCTCGACAATAAAACAGAGTGCAAGAGAACCCTCATGCCCTGAAGGGACACAAGACAGAGTCAGAGTCAGAGTCAGAGAGAATTTATTGTCATTTGCACCGCATGTAGTACATGTGTTGAAAACGAGATTATGTACACAGGGTCCCAGTTACATCCAACAACAAATGCAAGAGAAAAACAATAATAACATCTAGGATTAACTAAGAGAGACATCAGCTAGTAATACACTAAGCCCTAATGTAGTAGAAAAACATCATTATAAACAGCAGCACGAACATGAGCAGATGGTCACAGATGAACGCAGCAACAAGAAACAGATCAGTATCAGCATGATGTGACATTTTGCAGTGTTTATTCTTATTATTTATTTATTCATGAGTCTGACAGCCTCAGGGTAGAAGCTGTTCCTCAGTCTAGTGGTTCTACATTTGATGCTCCTCAACCTCCGTCCCGAGGGGAGTGGTGCAAAGAGTGAGTGTGCTGGGTGAGTGAGGTCTTTCATGATGCAGGTGGCTCTTTTTCTGCATCTGGAGGTGTAAATGTCTGTGATGGTGGGGAGACTGACTCCCACAGACTTCTGTGCAGCCTTCACCACTCTTTGTAGAGCTTTCCTCTCTGCAACTGTGCAGCCTCCATGCCACACGTTGATGCTGGAGCACAGGACGCTCTCCACTGCACACCTGTAGAACGAGGTGAGGACTGAGCTTCTCAGACCGGCTCGTCTCAGCCGTCTGAGGAAGTAGAGTCTCTGATGACCTTTCTTGATCAGGCTGGTGGTGTTATTGCTCCAGCTGAGGTTATCGTTCAAGTGTACACCCAGGTACTTGTAGCTGGAGACCACCTCCACCGCAGATCCACCTATATACAGTGGGGTGTGGGTGTGTTTGTTCCTTCTGAAGTCCACAATCATCTCCTTCGTCTTCTTCACATTCATGTGAAGGTTGTTCTCTTTGCACCAGCTCTCCAGATGTTCCACCTCCTGTCTGTAGCTGGATTCATCATTATCTGTGATGCATCCCACCACAGCTGTATCATCTGCAAACTTAACAATATGACAGCCTGGATGTGTGGCTGTACAATCATATGTGAGCAGAGTGAACAGAAGAGGGCTCAGCACACATCCTTGAGGAGAGCCAGTGCTGAGGGTGATGGTGGAGGAGGAGAAGTTGTGGATCTTCACGGACTGTGGTCTGTCTGTTAAGAAGTCTAAGACCCAGTTACAAATAGAGGGGCTTAGTCCAAGTGTGGATAGTTTGTCTATCAGAGTTTGGGGGATCATGGTGTTGAAGGCAGATGTGAAGTCCACAAAGAGCAGACGCACGTATGAGTCCTTCTGATCCAGGTGGGTGAGAGCAGTGTGGACCACAGAGGAGATGGCGTCCTCTGTTGATCGGTTCTCACGGTATGCATATTGATGAGGGTCCTCGTTGATGTTGACGGCTGTCTTGATGTGGGACATGACCAGTTTCTCAAAACATTTAGCGACTATCGGGGTGAGGGCCACCGGTCTATAGTCATTCAGACCAGTCACTGTGGAGCTTTTTGGGACTGGGATGATGGTGGCAGTCTTCAGGCAGGTGGGAACTGACTCCAGTGCAAGTGAGGTGGTGAAGATGTCAGCCAGCACCTCACAGAGCTGGTCCGCACATTCCTTCAGAACTTTCCCTGGGATGTTGTCTGGACCCGTGGCTTTATGAGGGTTGATCCTTCTGAGACTACCTCTCACTTCTGCTGCGGTCACTTTGAGGTGCTCCTCGTCTGGTGATGAGGTGAGTCTGGTGCTAGTTGGTCTGTTTGGATCATCAAAACGTGCATAAAACTTATTGAGGGCATCAGGCAGGGATGGGTCCCTGGGGCATTGTTTGCTTTTGCCCTTGTAGTCTGTTAAGCATTTGATGCCCTGCCACATGCTCCGTGGATCATGTGAGGTGAACTGTCCCTCGATCCTCTGTGCATACGCGGCTTTGGCCTTCTTTATGCCATCATCCAGTTCTCTCCTGCACTTTCTCAACTCCTCAGTGTCTTTAGACTTGAATGCAGTGTCCCTGGCTGCCAGCAGGGTGCGGACATCCTTATTTAGCCAGGGTTTTTGATTGGGGTAAAATTTAACACACTTTCTTATGGATACATTTTCAGCACATGTACTGATGTAACCCAGGACTGAGGAAGCATAAAGTTCCAGGTCAACTGAACTTCCATTCGTAGCTGCCTCTTTGAAGACAGACCAGTTTGTGTTTTCAAAGCAGTCTCTTAGCATGGGGGAACTATCTTGGCGCCACGATGTGATCACTCTTTGTTCCGGCATCGAACGTCTGAGTGGGGGGAGCTGTCTAGGGACCAATAACAGGGAGCGATGGTCGGAAGCCCCGAGCGGTGGGCGTGGCTTCGCCGTGTACGCCCCCTTCACATTCGTGTAGACCTGGTCTAATGTCTTATTTCCTCGTGTTGCTGTGAAAACGTGCTGATTGAAGGTTGGAAGGATGACACGTAAATCCACGTGATTGAAGTCCCCGGAAACAATGAAAAACCCCTCAGGATATTTACACTGCAGCGAGGTGAGTAAGTCATGAATTTCTCCCTGGGCGTCGTTGGCATTAGCATCGGGTGCTATGTAAACATTGCTTATTATTATCGCTGAATAGTCGCGGGGAAGATAATGTGGCCTACATCTTATTGTTAAAAGCTCCACAGCAGCTGAGCAGATCCTGCTGATAACGGCACAGTTCGTGCACCAGTCTTTGTTAACGTAAATGCAGACGCCTCCGCCTCGCGTTTTCCCCGTAGTCTCGATGCACCGGTCCGTTCTGAAAAATAGTTTATTATCCAACTCATAAACAGAGTCAGGAGTGTCCTCATTAATCCATGTTTCCGTGAGACAAAGCACCGAACATCTCCTCATCTCCTCCGACGTTGTTACTCTCAGACGAAGCAGATCCATCTTGTTGTCGAGCGAACGCACGTTGGACAGAAAGAGAGCCGGCATCGGGGGTCTCCCGGTTTTAGCGTCTGCCCGTAGTCTCGTCATTATTCCTGCTCGACAGCCACGCTTTTTCCCTCGAGAGCACCGCTTCCTTTTCTTTCCTCCGCGCATCTGCTTCCAGAAAGATGATCTAAGCAGATCCAATCTTCCGAGCTCTGATTTGAGTTCGTTGCTGATTTCAGCTGTGCCTTGTGGTAAATCCGCTCCAATTCTCAACAGCTCAGTTCGGCTATAATTCACCCGCAAAAAACGCGCAGAGTCAGGTACAAAAACACTATTAAAACTACTAAAAACTGGGGATGTTCTGGGAGCCCATGAAGCTGCGGCTGGTCTGAGCGCGGCCATCTTGCCATCTTGCCAAGACGTGTACATAATTGGATTATGACAACAGGATTATCTGCTTTTTGGAATTGGCGGGTACCTGGGATATTGACAAATTGGGAAGACATCGGCAGCAGTTTTTGGCAATGGTGAGGCTGCCTGCCTATGTGAAGAATTGTACCGTGCTTGAAGAGCTCAGACTCAGATGCGTTGTGAGCCTGGAACTCGCTGGCATGAAGTAATCAACCTTGGAGAAGGTTACAAGCATGCACTGGCAGAATGACAACAAATCTGGCAGTTTGGATTCGCTAATGAGTGTACCAGCAGAACTATGAAGGCAAACATGAAAATCAGTAGAGTTGGCATGCCCCAAAACAATAGTTATTTATGGCTTCCCCGCTTGGCTTGGGTAGGCCAACTTATCTCCTAGAAGATATGCAAATCATGAAGCTCTGCCACCCCCCACCCCCCCCACCAAGAACATCTATGGACTCTTATCAGAGCTGTGCCAGCTGATAAGACACTGTGCCACCCCCACCCCCGGAAATTGTCTTATGTCTATCCATGTTGCTTTGAGCTGAAGTAGATTTTATTGCTACCTTACAATGTGCCTGTGTCAAGGACAAATTGTGAAATATATTTTTTTATACCTTCTTTCCTCATGTTTTCGTTCCCTTTTCTTATCTAAGCGATAAGGGCAGCACTTCACAACAAAGCTTTAGCCTTGTGCACTTCCGGCTACTCTTGTTGGACGGTTGCACTGAAATGTATTTTCACTGTGCTCAACTGTGCAATGACAATGAAGTTGATTCTGATTCCAGTGTTTCCCCTACCATTATACAAACAGGGTGCACCACCTACCAAACCGAACTGTGTGTCGAACCAAACCCCCCCGCCCCTCCATTGGCACTGATGTAGCCCTAAGCTAGCTGTGCACAATGCAGGTGCGCTAGCTACAAAGCTAAAGGCAGTGCTCCCGTTGACTCTCCCCTCATGCTGAAACCACCCACCTCGAAAAATGTTGGTACAAACAGCTCGCAGCTAAGACACCCACCCCCCATCGATAAAAATCATGGACAAGATGAGCGCCCTGCCATGGCAAGTTATCTAGGAGAAACACTGATATAAATAATACAATCTATGTAACATTGCTACTTTGCAAATTTTCGCCTACCGCGGAGGTGTCTGGAACGTAACCCCAGCAATAGGTGAGGGATCACTGTGTCTTCTTATTAATATTGGTAAATACAAAAAATAACTAGAAATAAACATCAGATTAGGAACTACTATATAATTATGCGTAATATAATAATTATTAAGCCCTATGTGATATTTATGGTGCAGTAGTAAAATTGCATTTTTTTCTTTATTTCATTTCAAACTGTTAAAATATATTTACAAAAAACATAAATAAAAACATAAATATTTCCACCAAAATATTCTGTAAACAAAACTAAGATGTTCAAAAAGGGAGCAGGAAAAAGCAATGACTTTTCCAGTCATGTCCATAAGTTTCCATACAGATTCTGAATCAAACTAGTAATTCCATATACAGTATACATAAATACCCATACATGCATATACAATTGTATACAAGCAGACATTCATGCATAGCTACGCATACCTACACATACATCAATATACCTGTACCTGCAGATACAAATTTACTTTCATATCACCTACAGAACAAATATTAATGCAAACACAGATTAACAAATTAACAGTTAGAATAACATCATTTTGTATCATTTGTTTTTACACACATTAATTTTGTAATCCTCATAGTTTCTCCTTAATTGTGCAATATTACATTTCTGTTTGTTAAATAAATTCAAATGAATTGCTTCTTAAAATGATAAAAATTTAATTTTACTGCCATAATACCTTGAAAGTGTGGTATTTTGACTATCACTGGACTATCATACAATCACATAATCCCTGTGGACCCAGCAAGCCTTGGGATTTCCATCCTAAACAACAACAGCAGCAACAAAGAGATTTGCAGTACGGCTCCTTCAGAGAACCATCAGAGGCAGCTTCAGGACTGACTCGTCACCGAGACAGACACATCTCAGCCGCATGCTGTCTGTACCGATAGTTTATTTATTTATTTATTTATTTTTGGGGGGAGCGACAGACACACATGGGCCGTGCGCTGTTTGTACCGACATTTTTAAAGTGGGGGTTGGGGGGTGTCAGCGTGAGGGTTCAGCATGAGGTAAGAGGCTGCCTTTAGCTTTTAAGCTGTGCACCTGCATTGCGAACTGATAGTTTAGTGTTATGTCAGTGCCTACAGGTGGTTTGGTAGACTGGGCGTTTGACTCTGTTGACGGGGCAGTGTGCCCCGCTTTTATAATGGTAGGGGAAATACTGCACCACCTTTCACACCTCAAAAAGTTCTTCCACTGTAGACTTTCATCCCAAAAAATTTTCCTGAAGTTTCCATTCAATCAGTTCATGAGATAGTTTGCTGTCAGGCAGACAGAGTTATTGACATTATTCCCAACAAGTATCTTGAGCGTGTGCGTGTTGGGACAGGTTTCAGCTACTTTCGCACTAAACTTCAGATCAACCACTGCTCCTGTTTGCGGTTCATTATCGCCCTGACTCTGAGTGTGTGTTAGCAAAATATCTCCTGAACCACTGGAAACATTACAATGAAATTTGTAGAAAGTAATCATTGGATGGACATCTACGGTTGATAAACTATGCAGAAATAATTAACAAATGAATGATGTTGTAGTAGCTAAGGGCCATTCCAACCCATACTTTGATCAGGATACGTTGGACATCGTGTGAGATCACACCTAACTTTAATTTGACTGTGAGCGGGCGATAAAAAAGAATGCTGGATCTTTAATTTTCCTGGGATTTTTTCCCCCTGAAGATTCTGCATAAAAACCGAGTCACACGGTGAAGAATTCAACAAGTTTATTCATGTTTTGACAACAGGCAGCTTCGTTTAAGAGTTTCTGTCAACATACGTGAGACTAACAGGATGGTAATGTGTCAGTTCTCCACATGTTCTCCAGTTGGGATTATTTTAGAATTGCCACAATAATCCATGGCTTTGGAATTTTCTACCAAGAGTCTAAAGGTGTCCACCATGACTCTGTGGGTACGATGGTGATTTTAGAGCAGATTGTTCTGGGGTTCCTCAAGGTAATGTGCCTGAAGAAATGCTAAGGAGTTTTTTTTCTTGACTGTTCATTTTTGCATGAATTGAAAAAAATAGAAAGACACAACAACAACAAAAAAACTTCTTTTCACCATATCCTGATGCATGCTCAATAATCCAACTAGAAAAATCTAACAACATTAAATCAGGTCCTCTGGACGGATTCTGTATTGCAATGTATTATCTTTATCGATTAGAATGTTATGTGCTTTTTGCCCTTCTCATGTACAGTATTATGTTTGGTTCTTTCTTATTTAAACATCAGGTACTCCATGACCCTACTGCATGTAAAAAACAAGACAATAAATAAACACAATCCCAACCCCCTCTAGCTTCAATTAGTTTGCTTTACACTTTCAGTTTTCATCAATTTGATTTTTGTTTGTCAACCCGGAGCAACAAAAAAAAGGGGGATTTCAAAGAGACTTGTTATGAGAAATGAGGTACATATCTAAAAATTTAGGCAAATTAAGTCCCATGACTGGCTCTTTTGACTTATTTACTTTAGTTAAAAAAAATGTTGCAGTACATTCAACACAACAAAAATGCTAAACTGCACTGCTAAGAAATATTGACCAGAAAAGCACACGTATATCACCGGTATCATTATTGACAGTTTTGACCAAGGAGAACTGTCCACATTTGTGGACTGTGATCAGAGAATGTCTTTATCCTATCATGGCATGGATGATTGAGATGTTTTGTTTTTTTCTGAACACAATGCAGCTGACGCATAGTGTGCCTCTGTTTACCGTGACTGGGATGATATGGTAGCAGAGAATACACTGAGGATGCTGTAAATATCGATTTCTGAACATGATTTATGTTCAGTCAGCCTTACATAATCTTGAGAAGCCACTTGAATGTTCCCTTTATCAGTTAGGTAAATTAGTTCCTTGCCCAGATTGTAAGGCTCTGAAAAACAAGTTGATGTCATTGTTCCTGGATAAATTGGTTTTCCCGGGCACATTCTTGTAGTTTGTAAAGACTTTCTCCCTCAGGTTCCTAATGTAGTCCAAGATCTGTCTTTCCTCATAATGGATATGAGAACTTTCCGTGTTTTATAGCTGGCTGCACTGCAGATATGCAAAACATACCATCAATACTGAGTTGAAGTGAATCAAAATGCTCTCCCACTTATAGATCAATTGATGGTCTGCTAAAGGCCATCACAGATGGCTTCTAGTGTGTGACAATTCCCAGTCCAACTTTCAGTAGACTGATCAATCAGATGCTTGTGGATGGAAACAATGACCACTGAGAAGGTGATATTTGTGTGTTTCAACAAACTACATTAGAGGAACTGAGGTGAGAGTCTCAGAAATACATTGCTTTACAATATTGATGCTTGGCTGACAACAAGGCCAGAGAGCCACAGTGTTTGCTGTCATACTAGCCTGGTGTATTGATTTGTTCTTAGGTGCTTCCAGTTGTTAGCTGTGAATTTCCACTGATGACAGCTGAGATTACTTGTGTCAAATTCTGCACAGACTAGTGTAATTCTCACTGCTTTACTGCTAAAGCAATAAAGCGAACTATTATTTTATGGTCAGGTTGAATTGTAGTACCCACAATTATAGCTTACTCTGAAGTATAATCCTGTTTATTTGGATGCCATTACCCTTTTTTCAGCCAAATGAGGTTTATTAAAGGGATTCTGGTGTGACCATTTAATCATGCGTGCACATACAGAGACTAATCAAATAATTTACACCAACACTTGCTGGTGTGACTGATAGCCCATCCTTTTTTTCCCAATGCTTTTAACAACTGCACATAACTCAAACGATCTTATGCACTTTGCCTGAACACCTGATATGCATGCACAAGATGTGCAATGATTTGTGATCTAATCTCTGACCAACGTGGATGGATTCAGATTATCCTGCTGGGATATAATTGATATTTTAGTAGCATTTGGATCTGTGTGTTAAGTACATTACTTTGAATGCACGCACATAATTTCGATTCTTATTGTTTCTAATTACTCTAAAATGTATATAACTGTACTGCTACAGGCAGCAGAGATGGGTTTTTATATTGTGAAGTTATTGTCAGGATTTCACAGTTTTGACTTCTACTGTGGTTATAATCTAGGTTTTTGGTTAAAATTACCATCGCTTGAAAGCATCACGTTGAGATGCCAATGATGCCCTGTGGTTGTAACGAACTACAGCGATGGAAAATGGTCTGCTTTGAAATGCGTTTGAAATAGAGTTGGCAGCAAACCCACCACCATCTTTATTGGGCTGCCGCTGCTCTCTTCTCATTCTGAAACATTGATGATTGATGTGTTCATTTAACATTAGCCTCCAGCACCACAAAGAGGATAAGCACCTGGGCTCTAAAAATACCTTCTTTTCAGATCATCCAAGAAGGAGAAAATTCGATGAGTGAAATTACACTCCAAATGGAAGCCCATTCATATTATGCTGTCCTCCCTGCCAGCGATCCACTGTGTTCGCAGCAACGCCTCACTTGCTACAAAGATATTGATATTCATATGGAAATGCTACCCTTTATTTCCATAATAACATAAACAAATTGAGGATTTGATTTGGGTCCAAGGAAAGAGTTAGTGGGGCACTTTTGGCAAGCCTACTCGTCAACAGCTGTGCATCTCAGCTTAGCATGATGTATGCTTACACCATCTCACTCAAGAAGCCTTTGCAGCTGCAGATGTATGAGACAATGTGTAAGTGTATGCATGCAATCTTTCTGGGGTTTAGCTTAGTGTCATTATGTTTCTGTCACTTTGTTGTCATAGTAACAGTGCCAATCAAACTTTACATTCACTCAGTCTCTTCCCATTTTATTTGATTCTATATTTAATGCCTTTATTTTGTTTTATGGTCTTGGAAAAATTAGCCTCTTGGATTGAAAACCTTGCAATTATCTGAGCTGTGTCAGCTATTTTTTATATAGTTTTGCAAAACTGCATGCTAATGGAAATAATAATAATAATAATACTTTATTTATAGAGCCCTTTAAAACAACCACAGCTGCAACAAAGTGCTGTACATAAAATCAAGAACATTTAAACACATAAAAATAAAACAGTTGTTAAAACATTAAGATCAATAAAAACAATAAAAACAGTGCAGAACAAATTCAGTCTGTGCTAAAAGCCAGTGAGTAAAAATGTGTTTTTAGAAGAGTTTTAAAACTGGACAGTGAAGGAGCTTGTCTGACGGGAAGAGGGAGATCGTTCCACAGTTTTGGAGCAGCAACAGAAAAAGCTCTGTCCCCTCTGAGCCTCCGTTTGGACCTCGGCACCTCCAGGAGCAGCTGATCAGCTGATCTGAGGCACCGAGCAGGAGAGTATGGGTGAAGCAGCTCAGAGAGGTAGGATGGAGCAAGACCATTTAAACTTTTAAAAACAAATAAAAGAATCTTAAAATGAACTCTAAAATGAACAGGCAGCCAGTGGAGTGAAGCCAGAGTGGGGGTGATGTGCTCCCTCTTATGAACTCCAGTTAGAAGGCGAGCAGCAGCGTTCTGGACCAACTGGAGACGTCTGAGGGAGGACTGGCTGACGCCAAGGTAAAGAGCGTTACAGTAATCCAGCCGAGAGGTGATGAAGGCATGGATTACTGTTTCCAGCTGCTGCTGTGTAAGGATGGGCTTTACCTTAGCCAGCTGTCTGAGGTGATAAAAACTGGTCTTGACCACCGCTCCAATCTGGGAATCTAATTTAAAATCACTGTCCATTTTAAAACCCAAGTTAGAAACTGTTTTCTTTACATGTGGTGCCAGAGGGCCAGATCAACAGGGCAAGGTTCACAAGAGCCACTAGGACCAAACACCATCACTTCTGTTTTCTTTTCATTAAAATTTAAAAAGTTTAAAGACATCCAAGCTTTGATGTCTTCAAGACACAACAGAAGTGGCCTGATTGAGGAGGCATCTTTCTTTTTTAGTGGCATATAGATCTGACTATCATCGGCGTAACAATGAAAAAAGATCCCATGCTTTCTGAGGATTGATCCCAATGGAAGTAGGTAAAGGGAGAAAAGCAGGGGACCTAAAATGGAGCCCTGTGGAACCCCAAAACACAGAGGAGCAGTGGAGGATTCAGAACCAGCTATGTTCACAGACATGGTTCTGTCTGCCAGATAGGACCTAAACCAGCTCAGTGCAGTACCACAGATACCCACTTGGTGCTGTAAACGTGATATTAAAACGTTATGGTCCACAGTATCAAAGGCAGCGGTTAGGTCGAGCAGGACAAGAACCACATGTTCACCAGAATCATTGGCCATAAGAATGTCATTAAAAACTCTGACTAGAGCTGATTCTGTGCTGTGGCGAGTTTTGAAGCCAGACTGAAAAACCTCCATTATGTTGTGCTCATCCAGAAAACATTTCACCTGTGAATACACAATTTTTTCTAAAATTTTTGAAATAAAAGGCAGCTTGGAGATGGGCCTAAAATTAGCCAAGACAGTTTGGTCTAGGCTGGGCTTTTTAAGCAGGGGCTGCACCACCGCATGTTTAAAACTTATTGGGACAACACCCGTGAGGACAGACTGCTATTGATAACATCAAGGATCACCTGTCTGATGCTGGAAAAAAACTCTTTTAACAGACGAGGGGGGACAAGGTCCATTTTGAACCAGTCTCTCTGTCCTCTCTAGAGCAGGTCATGTGCAGCCTGAAACCATCTGGCTCCCCCTTCGATGTGGTCCCC
>JBBPBX010021612.1:0-20036 GCA_038048925.1 Garcialebias charrua | reverse complement strand
CAACAGATCAATTGTCTCATTTGTTATTGCAAGAAAAAGCACATGTTCAGTTTATTTATGTTTTATAGTAGCATTCTTTAAGTAGAGTCCTGCCATTGTTCAAACATGGCTAGAGTCCTGTCAACATCCGTGTGTCCATACATCACATATATGTACATACATTATCCTATTCCCACACCTCAACAACTTCTATCAACATCCAGGATAAATAATTAGCAATAAAGCACAATAATATTTTTTTCAATGTCACCTGATGAGTCAATGAAATGTATTTTGCCTAACACCTGCCATGCCAATAAAATGGTTAAACTGTTTTTCTTACCATCGTTTAACACTGTTGCATGTGTTTGCAGAGTTGCTGATGGTGATAATGCATCCATGGTTTTTATTGATCCTTTTGTTGTTGGCACAGTTGTTTGATCTAAAATCACAGACAACTCAGTCTTTAATAAAACTCTATGGGCTTTTCAAGAGTGAACAGACAGAAATGTTCATGGAGCAGACAACGTCAGTAAAAATAGAGATTGTGAATGTGGCATAAAAGGGAGAACACTCAAAATGGTTTTAATATAAAAATAGCACAAAAGTAAAGAAATAAATTAAAAAACCACACATTTCTTTGTTGTAACTCTGCTTCTTGACAATAAACTGTATATCATTGGAAAGCCTGCTTATTTCCCCTAAATGGTATAATTGTAAGGAAAATGCCTGTGGGATAAACAACAGCTGATGGTGTCAATATCTTTAAAGTACACGTTTCAGTTCTCTCCCTTACTTACTTGTATTATGTTTATATATTTGTGTGAAATGTTTTTTAAATTACAGGTAGTTTACGTAGATGTCGCTTTTTGTTTGTTTGTTTGTTGTTGTTTTTTTGTTAGCCATGGATTTTGAAAAGCTGGAACAGGGACTTGATCTGCAAATCAATATTAGGCTAGAAGGCCTTTGTACAAAGTTATGTATAACGTTTATTTGACAAGCCAGATCTGAAAAGGTTTATCAGACATCACAAAAGTTGAAAACAAGAACAGAATGCAATGATTTACTAAATTTCATGAACCTATATTTTATTAACTATGGAGCATAATGAACATATCAAATGTTTAAACAGAAATTATACAAGTTTGGGGGTAAAGCAAATAATTTTGAATTGCGTACCGTAATGGCAATGAACACAAAAACATGGAAACAAAAGTGTCCTGCACAACACTATCATACTTCTACACTAGACCTGATGTCTTCATATTGTCCAACAGGTCCTGCCTTGGCACCCTATCAGGTACTTTCTCTAGCTCCACAAAGACAGTGTAAATCTTTTGGACTTTCTCTAAACTTCATCAACATTCTCAAAGAAGATTTAGCAACTAGAAAGCTCTTACTTAGCATGAAACCAAATTTCCAGAACAAAAATGTCTTCTAGATCTTCTTTTTGGTGACACATTTAACCACAACCGATCAATTGTTTCATTTGTTATTGCAAGAAAAAGCACATGTTCAGTTTATTTATGTTTTATAGTAGCATTCTTTAAGTAGAGTCCTGCCATTGTTCAAACATGGCAAGAGTCCTGTCAACATCCGTGTGTCCATACATCACATATATGTCCATACATTATCCTATTCCCACACCACAATAACTTCTATCAACATCCAGGATAAATAATTAGCAATAAAGCACACTATTATTTTTTTCAATGTCACCTGATGAGTCAATGAAATTTATTTTGCCTAACACCTGTCGTGCCAATAAAATGGTTAAACTGTTTTTCTTACCATGGTTTAACACTGTTGTATGTTGCAGGGTTGCTGATGGAGATAATGCATCTGTGGTTGTTATTGATCCTTTTGTTGTTGGCACAGTTGTTTGATCTAGAATCACAGACAACTCAGTCTTTAATAAAACTCTATGGGCTTTTCAAGAGTGTAGTGGACACGACGGGGTCCACTATGATGTGAGATTACACCTTCGTCTTTTTAGAACCGTTCCAGTGATAACCTTCACCACCCCTCAGTAAACAGACATTTAGTCTTTTTTTGGTTTGAATCAAACAACATATTATTCACAAAGAGACTATTTCTATTCTTTGATTTTGTTCTAATACAAATATAATCAAAGCATTCACCTGTGTCATTCATGAACAGTGTTGTACTTTACAATATGTTTCATGATCACATATGTTATATGCTGTGTTATTCTTTATTGTGAAGCATTACTGTGTCACTTCTTCAAATTAAAGTGTCTAACGGTGTCAGAGTTGAATGATATGTCAAACTGACTTGTTCAGTTTTGTGTTAAAATGAGAAAAAGCTAAATCTCTAAACGAGCGTCTGTATGTCTGCACTTTCAGACACTTTTCCTAAAACAGTCCTCTTTGTTTTCAAAAACAGATTCTCTGTTACCTTGAATTTCTAATATTTCACTCTGCACTCCCTTCTCCTGATCAGACCAATCAGAAGACTGCATTTTCTAGTCTCAACACTTTAGTAAAAGCATTTGCTTCCGTAAACTAGGGGTTGAACGAGTACTTAATTTTTAAGCTCGACATTAACATAAAAAAAACTCGAGTGGCACTCGATTAGTCAATGACATCACAGTGTCTTATGATGCAAAATAAATAAATAAATATAATTGCATAAAAACGTCTTTACAAAGAGAAAAAAAAGACCAACAAAACATTGGGAGCATTTATTATGCTCCTATCATTTATCATACGCAGATAAGTTACAGGAAAAACAAAACTATTAGTTAATATTAAAAGTGAAAGTAAGGCGCTGAACCGAAACTTAAAAAACAAATGGGGCCACAGCCACACCGTACCACCGCCTGCAGTGCTGTGCAATTTAGGTTTACTTTTAGAGATTGTGTTTATAGTTTTTTAATAGGTCTAGAGAGATTAATATTTGTTTCTTTTTGTTTGTGAAACGAGAGAGAGGACGCCGTTTCGGCCGTGTTATATATGTGACCTGCAATGCAACACTGCCCCCTGCTGTCACAATCTACTACGGTGTTCAAAGCAAAGAAAATCAACAGAATGATTCAATGAGTAGCGCAATTTATAAAATTATAAACTGTTTTACCTTTTTGACAAGACTGGACCAGCTCCATACATCCGTGCGCACAAAGGAATACATTTTGTAGCATCTACTAAAAGCTAAAAGCTACCCCGCTCGGTTTTTAATCACGTGATGTGACGTACTGACGTTACCGCGACGTGATGACGTCACTACGGGTACTCGAGGTGGACAAAAAAGCCTCGATAGAAGTCAAAGCACTCGATCTGTTGATAACTCGGTTACTCTGTTAAACCATTACCGTAAACGTTTCAGAGTTGGAAATGACAGCGAGACCTGACAGCTCTCTGTCTTCATAGCTGATTAGGTTCAGTCACGAGTCAAAGACGGACTTATCAGCTGGGACTTATGGGTGCCTCCATAAGCTCACAGAGCAAAAGCTCACTTGTTCTGAATGAACTTTCTTGAGGAACGCTTTATTTCGAAACTAATCAGGACGTGTTACTGTCTCTGACGGAGAAAGCAGGCGTCACGACACGTAGAATCCATGAACACACCGAGGTACAACCGGACTTCATGGGCCCAGAACCTGTGAAGCTCAGACTGCTTCTCAACTCTACCAACCGAGACAAACGTCTAACAGGTACAGAGTTGCTGATGTTTACTGGACGTGCTATGGAGTTGAGCTGGTTTTCGTATGGAGAAGTGTCAATTTCTGGTTTAAACTCAAAATAGATAACTTCCTCTTAAATCTCTCCATCCTTGATCTATTCCTCTTAAATCTCTTCCTTTGTCTGATTCTAAGCTGGTAACTACATTAAGCTAAAGAACCTACAGATAAAAAGTATTATTGTCATCCTGTACTGATGTCTGTTGTGTTACAATTAAATGTGCTGATGCGTTTAATTTGTAAGAAATTGAAATCAGTCAATCAAGTGTAATGGTGTTAATTTTAGTTAATTTATTTTAAATAAAAGGTAGTGTCTTTGGGCATACCGACTAAAATCCACATTTTCATTGTCACTTAATGGCTTTATGATTTATTATCCATCATAAATGATCACAGAAATATTGGGTAAACCTGAAAAAGAAAAGAATCCATGAAATATTATTCAATCTGAATAAGTAATGAATTAAGGTAAAGTTTGTCAGTTTAATACTGACCCCCCAAAATCCTTTACAGAGTGAACAGACAGAAATGTTCATGGAGCAGACACCGTCAGTAAAAGTAGAGCTTGTGAATGTGGCATAAATGGGAGAACACTCAAAAGGGTTTAAATATAAAAATAGCACAAAAGTAAAGAAATAAATGATAAAAACACACATTTCTTTGTTGTAACTCTGCTTCTTGACAATAAACTGTATATCATTGGAAAGCCTGCTTATTTCCCCTTAAATTGTATAATTGTAGTGAAAATGCCTGTGGGATAAACAACAGCTGATGGTGTCAATATCTTTAAAGTACACATGTCAGTTTTCTCCTTTTCTTACTTGTATTATGTTTAGATATTTGTGTGAAATGTTTTTTAAATTACTGGTAGTATACTGTACGTAGATGTCGTTTTTTTTTTTGTTTTTTTTTGTTTTTTGGTAGCCATGGATTTTGAAAAGCTGGAACAGGGACTTGATCTGCAAATCAATATTAGGCTAGAAGGCCTTTGGTACGGTGGCCGAGGGGTGCAAACGCGCTGCAAAAAGAAAACAGCGCTCCAAAAGTTGAAACACGCATCAAAATGAAAACAACAGCGTTCCAAAAGTTGAAACACGCATCAAAATGAAAACAACAGCGTTCCAAAAGTTGAAACACGCATCAAAATGAAAACAACAGCGTTCCAAAAGTTGAAACACGCATCAAAATGAAAACAGCGCTCCAACAGATGAGGCGCACTGCAAAAGATAAGTCGCGCTCCCAAAAGGGGACGACATGCAAACAGACGAACGAGCTGCAAATAGAAAAGCTACAACGGAAGTGCTCCAGACCACTAGGGGCAGTCGAACAAAGAACAAATCATAAAGCATATTATAGTTTTCGGAATGGCAATAGTTATTTGTGTATTTTAACTTATTTATTACTGAAGAATATTTTACACATCGAAACTATCTTGTTGTATTTGTTTTAATACTATGCGATAGAGGGGTGATGTATTCATGTTCGGTTGGCTTAGTGGTCTAACACATTGCCTTGAATGTGGGAGACCTGGGTTCGATTCCCGGTCTTGGAAATTTTTGTGGTATTAATTTCTTTTTTTTTTTTAAGCCTTTTGTTTTGGATAAATCGGGTGGAATAGATAAATACATCTACATGTTTATTCTTTGTTGTTGCTTGGTTTATGTTGGTGGCTAGAGTTTTAGTTTGTTTTAGGCAGCAGGCGTGGGGAGGAGGTTGGGGGTTGTCACGCCTCCTCCAGCAACAACCTAAAACAAGCTAAAAGTCTTGCCAACAACATAAACCAAGCAACAACAAATAATAAACATGTAGATGTATTTATCTATTCCATCCGATTTATCCAAAACAAAAGGCTTAAAAAAAAAAATTTGATACCACAAAAATTTCCGAGACCGGGAATCGAACCCAGATCTCCCACATTCGAGGCAATGTGTTAGACCACTAAGCCAACCGAGCATCAATACGTCACCCCTCTATCGCATAGTATTAAAACAAATACAACAAGATAGTTTCGATGTGTAAAACATTCTTCAGTAATAAATAAGTTAAAATACACAAATAACTATTGCCATTCCGAAAACTATAATATGCTTATGATTTGTTCTTTGTTCGACTGCCCCTAGTGGTCTGGAGCACTTCCGTTGTAGCTTTTCTATTTGCAGCTCGTTCTGTATTTGCAGGTCGTCCTCTTTTGGGAGCGCGACTTATCTTTTGCAGTGCGCCTCATCTGTTGGAGCGCTGTTTTCATTTTGATGCGTGTTTCAACTTTTGGAACGCTGTTGTTTTCATTTTGATGCGTGTTTCAACTTTTGGAACGCTGTTGTTTTCATTTTGATGCGTGTTTCAACTTTTGGAACGCTGTTGTTTTCATTTTGATGCGTGTTTCAACTTTTGGAACGCTGTTGTTTTCATTTTGATGCGTGTTTCAACTTTTGGAACGCCGTTTTCTTTTTGCAGCGTGCTGTTCTGCTTTTGCTGCGCGTTTGCACCCCTTGGCCACCGTACCTTTGTACAAAGTTTTGTATAACGTTTATTTGACAAGCCAGATCTGAAAAGGTTTATCAGACATCACAAAAGTTGAAAACAAGAACAGAATGCAATGATTTACTAAATTTCATGAACCTACTGTATATTTTATGAATTATGGAGCATAATGAACATATCAAATGTTTAAACAGAAATTATACAAGTTTGGGGGTAAAGAAAATAATTTTGAATTGTATACCGTAATGGCAATGAACACAAAAACATGGAAACAAAAGTGTCCTGCACAACACTCTACACTAGACCTGAAGTCTTCATATTCATCCAGTCCAAAAACATGCATGTTAGGCTGATTGGTAACTCTAAATTGACCCTGGGTGTGAGTGAGACAGGTCCCTCTTGTAAATGAGTCCCCGTGGCTCAACGAGGCTAGCCTGTATAAATAAAGGTTGAATGAATGAATATTGTTCAACAGTTCCTGCCTTGGCACCCTATCAGGAACTTTCTCTAGCTCCACAAAGACAGTGTACATCTTTTGGACTTCCTCTAAACTTCATTAACATTCTCAAAGAAAATTTAGCAACTAGAAAGCTCTTACTTTACATGAAACCAAATTTCCAGAACAAAAATGTCTTCTAGATCTTCTTTTTGGTGACACATTTAACCACAACAGATCAATTGTCTCATTTGTTATTGCAAGAAAAAGCATTTTCAGTTTATTTGTTTTATAGTAGCATTCTTTAAGTAGAGTCCTGCCATTGTTCAAACATGACTAGAGAGTCCTGTCAACATCCATGTGTCCATATATCGCATATATGTCCATACATTAGGGATAAACAACAGTTGATGGTAAGTGGTCTGTGTCAATTAAAAACTTGACATATCTTCTGCCAATGCCAAACAGCATATCCTGCTGTGACCCTTGTTTTCAGTTTCTGGTACCTCAACTGCTAACAGTTAGATAACTGTAAGCATCTGTGAGCAACTAGTGGCATTTAATGTATATATCTGCACAGAGACCAAACTCTGTTCTCCAGGACAGGGCTAGCCATGGCATAGGCATCCATCCATCCTTTATCTTTTACTTGCTTCTTGCTTTTTGGGTTGCAGGGTTCACTGGTGCCCATATCCAGCCATCACTGTGCGAGAGGTACACCCTGGACAGGTCTCCAGTCCATCACAGGGATACACAGAGACAAACAAGACAAACATACATTCACTCTCTCACAAAGTCGCTAACTTGGCAACACTATGAGTGTTCCACAATTTACCACCTCACTTATCTGCCAGAGTGTGGCGTGTGTGTTTATTCAACCAAAGCTGGACTGCCCAGATCATGAAAGACTCCCAAAAAGGGGCAATTCCATCCAACTACCAGCCAATCACCTACTTTACATCTACACCTCATGGAAGAGCCTGTCAGCTATCATAGCAGCTATGATTAATACATGAAGGGAGCGCAGATGGAAACTTGAATATAAGTTCCAATGTTGCCTTGTTGGCCCCAACACAATAGAAGCCGGTCACCAACTAGTGGTTGACCAGACACATACTTGTGCACTGCCTGGAGTAATAACAAGAAAGCCTGTGACTTGATGCCACACATGGTTACTGGATGCAGTTGGTACAGTTGAAATGAAGTTAAATCTGCAAAATCAGTGCTTGTGTTTAAAAAACATTTTAAAACTAAATTGTTAACAAAATACTAAAAATTTCTTTAAATTGTTTATCGTACATGAAAATTTTAAAATTGAAATGAGTTTCTCTTTTGGTTCGATTGCTTATAGATGACTATTGTTGGAGTGAATTGTTTGTATTGATTTTGTTTTTTGTTTTGGAAAAAAGGGTCAGGTTAATGTAGTGATACAGGCCCTCTGTCTTGACCTTCAAGTACACCTCTCCACATCTCTCTGAAACTCTAAGTGTTACACCTTCTTGAAGCCCTCAAGGAGACGAGTGGACACTTTTATTTTTTACAATTATTATGAATTAATGGACACTAATTAATCAGATTGAACTTTCTCTTTAATGTGTGTTAATTCAGAATTGATCAACAGTATATTTTTGTCATTTAATGATGATTTTACTAAGCTGGTATATTTTAAATATGCCAAAGTTAAGAGAACATCTCAGAATGATCTTGCTTTAAACTGTCTGCTCTATGCAGAATAAGTGTCTAAAGTTGAATGAACAATCCTTCGTATTTGTTTGAACTGTTTTTGGAACGAAGGAAAAGTGCTAGACATAGCTTGCTTTCGGTCTCCCGTCCTTTCTAAAAACAATGAATCTGTTCTCAAAACAAAGTACATGGCTTGTTCACATGCACCTGCATCTGCTGACGTATGTTCTTTTATTTACTGTCTACCCTACCTGTCACTCAGACGAACTGACCTTCAAAGTCACTCCTTCTCTAGTGATGGACAGCCAATCAGCAGGAAGTATGTGACTAAGTCACACCCCCTTCTTAAAGGGGCACTTCCTGCATTTTTGGCTTCAGTGCTTTGGGGAGAACTAACTCGCAACTGGTCTCTCTCCTCTGGGAAAGCTGGAGACGTTCCGGTCAGTGTGTCAACTAGACCTACGTTTCAGCTGGAGTTACAGTAAAGCTTACTGTAACCCACTCACTCATTTCTGAAAGAATTTGTTTTCTGAAGTTTTACTTTGAAAGTTCAGCCAGTGCGATTGGGGCCTGTTCCTGCCGGTGAAAGCGTGCTCCCGGTTCGTCTGATCCAGCCATACACGCACGAAGTCGACTGGACCTGAGCGGGACCACACAGCCCGTTAGTGTCCACAAACTTCTCAGCCCTCACCTCCTCTAGACGTCTCGTCACCAGGTAAAGAGGCTTGTTTGTATGCTGCACGTGTCGGAAGTACAGCTGGACCTGTATGGGAAAGGCTGCCACCCTGGTTGGTTCAAAATAATCAACTCCAGTTAACTTAGCTTTCATCTTCTTCCTCCTATTTCTTATTTTCCATAAGCTTTTAATCTGTCAAGTAATGTGCCAACAGTTTAAGTTCCTAACTGTCTGTTTGTTTTAATTTGAATTCTTGTCAACGTAGTTATTAAATCAGAGCTAATATCGATACAAATGTTTAATGTAATTTTTGTGATAGTTTCAATAAAAGGTCTATTTTCTGGTAGACCAACATAAGTTGAAGTCTCTCGTGAAATTACATTTCTGGCTAATCACATCACAGATTTATTGATTTATTCTGAAAAAGTTGAGACCCCGTGAATTGGTGGCATGTTTGTGCAGATAAAAGTCTGCTCAGACCTGCGCATCCAAACTATAGGTAAGTCAGTAAACTGACCTCGTAAGTGTTTGATTACACAAACGCCCTATAGATTTGTTACATATTGGTGGCCCGTGAACAGGTCTTCTGAAAGATTAAATTGATTAAGTTGTTTTTGTAGTCTATGTGTTACGGTTTTGTTGGCATAGTTTGCATCCTGTTGTGGACTTATAGAATGGTTTTGGCTGGTGAGTGTCTCAGAGATTGCTAATCGTGGCATTGTCTGGTGCGTTTCCCGTTAGAATTATTTTTTCTTTCACATTCCAACGTATGCTTGAAGCTGATGAGTGATAAATGTTGTGTCTGTGTTTGTGAGACGTTCATAACGTGTCGCGAGGCTGCATGCATTTTTCATTGTTGTGACCGCCGTGTCACCTCTGCTTCATTGTATTACATCTGCGGTTTGCTGTTGAAGGTCTGTTTCACTCATTTGCTGCTCCATTTTTACCTAATCTGTTACAACGTGTTGTTAGCCGAGGTTCGGGTGAAGCCCACTCAGCTTTTGGACCGGACGGGTTCCGGTTCCGAGTGACGTAAAGTCCGTTGTTGTACACAGTTAGCGTGCTTCCTTCTTTGGGGGGCGTGGGAGTTAGCCTGGATGTGTTTGGGCTCATTAACAATATTTTCTGCGGTGTAAAAATACGTTTATTTTGTGAAAGTGTGTCCAGTACTTTGGGTCGGGCTAAAGCTAATGCATTACCGAGAGACAAAATGGCTGCTTAAAGCGCTGTGATTGGTCCATTGTGTGTCGTGTTCAAAAAAGTTGGTTTCTGTAGACTCTGGTTGTCAGATTCATTTTTGCACACATTTCTGACAGTTTATCTGTGTTGTTTGGTTTCTATGCACGTGATATCGTCGAAGACTGGCTTAACCGCGGTGTTTTGCGATATTTCTGACCGTTTTAGAACGTTGAAAAGTCCGTTCCACGCTTTTGTTTGACCGACCGCAGGTCCGTGAACACAACGCTCGAACGGCCCGTCACACGTGGGTGGCGTTAGGGTTAGAAGACACAGTTTCCCATGAACACTTGGGTTTTAGAACTACAGTTCTGTCTTCGCTGTGATTGGTCGATTACGCTGTAGGTGTTGACGCTAAAAAGTGGTGAAAGAGCCCACTCTCGTCAACTTTCACTTCCGCTGCTTGTCCCAGACAAGTTTCCATGCTTGTTTGTCCATCACTGTCATTGAAAAGACTGTTTAAACGCGGTGTTTTTGAGATTTTGATGGGTGTATTGAGTCAGTTGCTCTGAGTCTGCCGATCGCCATGTGACCAGGTCACGTGACGCCGGGAGCTGCAACTCCTTTATGGGTCCGACTTTATTTCTTTTAAACGCAGTTTAAAAGATTTCACAGTTCAACCAATGTTTCTCACATCGTTTCGTATTTTGTGAGGCTGGGGTTCGAGAGTTTTGTCACGTCAAAGCTCTGGATATTTCTGATTGATGCTTTTGACCCGTTGTTAGACGTCTGTGAATGTTTGGCAGCTCACGGCTGCGCTCACAGGTGATAACAGCGCCTCTATAGCGGTCAGAAAGAGAATTGCGGTCGCTGTGATAAACTTATCCAGCGTTGCACACCCCCACCTGCTGGGTGCTGGTTGCATTAGACTACAGTTTGATGCAATTCAGTCTGAGGTCAACTTTCCTGTTTTTTTTTTTAAATAGGGTGTATGGAGTACAGTTGACGTAACACACTCACAGCACCCTCTCATTTGATTTTCACATATAATCAAATGTTGATGGCAGCACAGTTACACAGAAGTAATACAGACACGTCTGCTTTTTGATAAAACTTGACACTTTTATCATCAATTCTGTACAAAACATGCTGTCTGTCCCTGTTTATTTTAAACTGCAAGTTTAGATTAACACACATGAGGCACCTTTTGTCTTGATTTTCACAAAAATCACACAAAAACAGCCGATTTTGTTTGACCTTGTCACAAGGTCGACAAATTAATAGGAATCACTGATTTTTATTTAATTTCACATCTTGGACTCCATGTTGGCTGCCGCAGGCATCACATGGTGAGACTGCACACTGTGAAATAAGACCCACTTTACTTGATTTTTCACAGAAAATCAGTACAAAGATGGACGTTCTGGCAGGTGCATCAACAAATTGTGGGCTTGATTCATCATTTGATAGGCACTTAGCTGCAAAGAACGTCCTTCAGGAACCAGGTGAACATCCCCTGGTGTTTTACGACAGGCTCCTCTCTGTTTACACAGGGGATAAAACTGTCCCTGGAATTGAGGAAGATTACCTGTTTAAAAGTCGTTTCACTTTGAATCTAATACCTTTCATAATGAAATGTGTTCGCTTCAATGTTAATTGCAAAGAGAGTACCATGGCAGAAATTAAACAATGTGCTATGGAATTTTTTGACATGCTCGAACAGCGAAAAACACCCTCAGTGGTGTGCCCAGGTCAAAAGGTCACATCCCACTCGCAGGAAGTAGAAGAGGTTCCCTCTCCTTCAGAGTGCGAATGTGAACAGGTTTTTCATGATAACAAACAACAGATCAGTTCCAGCTGGAACGGTGACTCAGATCGGTTCACAGGGAGTTCTGCTGCCCCTGCCCCTCAGGTTGAAAACCCTGAGAAGAGCAGAGAACCACACAAGGCAGGTGTTCGCTCTCTAGATGAACCCAGATGGTTCGGATCGAACCAAAAGAGTTCTCTCATGGATCTCACAGTGGGTGAGATTCGAAGGCGGTTGCATGGGCACCGTGAACCATTGAAAAATGGTCTGTCCCAACATGTACCCACGAGAAGCGGCCCTCCTGCCCCTGCCCCTCGAACTGCACAGTTCGAGACATGCAATGAGTCACACAAGCTCCAGATTATGGAAACGGCGCCTCCGCGCGTGGACGTGACTGAGGTTGTGAGTTGTTTGTCAAATGATTTGAATGTTACAGTGGTTGACCAAGCTGACACAACGTGTGACGTTGTCCTTGATGATAACACAAACAACGTTGTTCAACCTGACGAAGCGACGCGCCGCACTGCCTTTTGCAACAACTCAGTGCACACAGTTGACAACATCGTCAACGCTGACAAAGACGCTGACCGCAAACAAATTGCTGATGATCAGCGTCCTGACAGTCCAGATGCTGACAGCAAACAAATTGCTGAAAATCCACGTCCTGAAGGTCATGAGGCAGACAGCCATCATGATGCTGACAGCGACGATGATTACACAGACAGAGTCACACGTACACAGAAACGTGTGGAAAAACCTGAATGGTTTCTGTGTAACTTTATAAAAAGGGGGATAGCTAAGAGAGCTTACCTGCCACTCACATTAGAAGGGGTCCTAGAGCAAGAAGCGCTCCTGGTTTGCGGCTCAGACGTGTCTATCATGTCAGCCAAACTGTTTGAGGAGCTAAGGACCGCCGCTAACGATGTTGACAGGCAAATACCCTTTGTGAAATACACTTATGGTGAGCAACAGGGCCTCGCAAAGACGAGAACAACCCTAATAGCCATGGTTCACATGCAGATTGGCGAAATGTCACTATACCACCCGGTGTATGTGTCTGAACTTGTCTCACTCCAGACTCCATTTGTGGTTGGCCAAGATTTTATAAATCGCTTTGAAGCGATTATAAATTATGGCAATCAGACAATGTGGGCCACAGTGAGCAGTCCACTGCCGATCGTGGTGCCTCCCCATGGTCAGGACACTGATTGTCTAACAACAGGTACCGCTGAGGTCACATGGGATTCCCCAACCGAGACCACAAGCCCGGTAAGTGAACCTTCAACTACAGGTGAGACAGAGGAGACTCAACAGGTGGACCAGACTCTGGCCCAACATGTCAACCTCCTCTGCGAGCTGACACCTTCAGCACTCACTGAGCACTACCTACCACCGGTAGAAGATGGTGTGGAGATCCAAGGGTCCCACACCGATGACGCTGTACTGTCCTGTGTGACGGGTAATTCGGCATACTTCCAAGCTTTCAGTGAAGTCTTGGTTCAAGGACATCTGAGCCCACGAAGTGACAGTCTACAACACGCTGACAGTCACTTGGACTTCATGGTTACAGATTTTGAGGACCCCTCCTCAAATAAAAGGGGGGCAGACTCACACTTCCTACCACGGGTAGAGGACGGTGTAGAGATCCGAGGATCACACACCGAGAACGCTGTACTGTCCTATGGGACAGGTAATTCGGCTATCAGCCAAGCTTTCAATGAAACCTTGGTTCAAGAGCATTTGAATCTAGAACTACTCAGCAGTGACATAGTTCTTACAGACTCAAAGAGCACCTCTTCATTCATGAAGTGGGAAGACACACATCACAACGACAGTGACCCGTCGCAGTCTGACCAGTCAGACACACTTGCGACTGCGCCGACAGTTGTGACACACCTGAATTACGCAGAAAGAGGTAAACGTACAGAGGTACGTTGGCCGAAACCTATAAGGTTCCTGTACAAGGTTCCCCATAAACTGCGCGAACAGCTTAAACTAAACAAAGGCATCCTAACTCGTGCCCATGGACGGACGTCCACACCTGTGCGCGTGGTCCCTCATGACCACAGGGGGGTGATGTTAGGCCATGCCCATGTCAAGGACAAAGATTTCAATAACCCCACAAACGACAAAGATCTCGCAAACTCACAGACTTCATGGGAAAACAAGGTCGTCCAAGCACAGGATAGTAAATAAACTAAACAGTTTAAACTATACTAGTTGCGAAAAGAAACCGTTCCAACTAGAACTTAGAAACGCTAAGCATAAAACCCACAACAAAAAACTAACCTTAACAACCGTTTAAATCTGCAGGATTTAATTGACATCGGTTATAAAGCTAAGAACTGTTTTTCTTGTGTGTGACACGTTGGAATCTGACGACCAGAGTGAGTTTGTTGTAGTGAAACGTTGTTTTTAGTTGCTTAATTGCTACTTTTGTGTTATTGAAGTTGTTATTGTTTTCTGAACACTCCCAGCCAAAAGAGGTTTTGATTGTTGATAAGTTGAAGACTTAAATGGATTTAACTATGCCAACATGCTGTTCATTTTGTTAAAGATCTCAATCTTTGAAGAGTCATTGTAGATCAATACTACTTAAGGTACTATAATCTACACTGACCTCCCAATCATTTAGGTAGAACCGATTCGATCGTTTCTATTCTAGATCTATTCATTTTGATGAGTCTCGCCATAGACTTCAAAATTTATAGGGAATACCAAATCTTGCGTCGTTCGTCTAAAAGACAACAGACATTTAGACCAAACTAGTTTTCATTTTTTTTATTTTAGTTTAACCTAAACTAAATAATGAATGGAGGAATAGTTTGAAAGAAGAGGCCTTCGTTACAGAAGCCCTCCACATTTCTATAGGTATAGATCCCTATATCTGATTTTTACAGCATTGATCCACCCCTTAATTGGTAATTGTAGCTGATCTAATCCATGATAGCTTACATACCAGGTGCATATAGGTAGGGCCTAATGTAAAATCCCAATCATAAGCCCACCTAAAACCACATAATTGCATGACACATTGAACCAGGGTGGCACCGACTGGAAGCCATCCAGCCTGCAACCTTCGATGTGGGGACCTGCTGATCCAACGTTGGTCTTCAACCTTCATCCAAGGGCCGCCTCCTCTGCTTCAATCGAGGGATCCCCTCTACATGCTGATTAAAAACCATTCTTGCTGATGAAATCAATAACCCCCATCGTTGTGGATTTACCGTTGTGGATTATAAGACTTTGTTTTCCAAGGGATCACAGACTCAGTTTTCCATGGGTTAACAGACTATGTTTTCCAAAGGATTGAAAGCTTACCGCAATGGGATTACCTACGAACAGTATGGAATTTCCAAAAACATTATGGGAGTATAATTTTGAACTTTTTTTTTTACTTTTTTTTTCCACTTGCTGGATTACATAGAGGTCAGAGACATTCGGTGGTATCCTTTCGTGTTGGAACTCATCTCCAAGGACAGGCGATGACTTCCAAAAAGGGGGACTGTAGTGATACAGGCCCTCTGTCTTGACCTTCAAGTACACCTCTCCACATCTCTCTGAAACTAAGTGTTACACCTTCTTGAAGCCCTCAAGGAGACGAGTGGACACTTTTATTTTTTACAATTATTATGAATTAATGGACACTAATTAATCAGATTGAACTTTCTCTTTAATGTGTGTTAATTCAGAATTGATCAACAGTATATTTTTGTCATTTAATGATGATTTTACTAAGCTGGTATATTTTAAATATGCCAAAGTTAAGAGAACATCTCAGAATGATCTTGCTTTAAACTGTCTGCTCTATGCAGAATAAGTGTCTAAAGTTGAATGAACAATCCTTCGTATTTGTTTGAACTGTTTTTGGAACGAAGGAAAAGTGCTAGACATAGCTTGCTTTCGGTCTCCCGTCCTTTCTAAAAACAATGAATCTGTTCTCAAAACAAAGTACATGGCTTGTTCACATGCACCTGCATCTTCTGACGTATGTTCTTTTATTTACTGTCTACCCTACCTGTCACTCAGACGAACTGACCTTCAAAGTCACTCCTTCTCTAGTGATGGACAGCCAATCAGCAGGAAGTATGTGACTAAGTCACACCCCCTTCTTAAAGGGGCACTTCCTGCATTTTTGGCTTCAGTGCTTTGGGGAGAACTAACTCGCAACTGGTCTCTCTCCTCTGGGAAAGCTGGAGACGTTCCGGTCAGTGTGTCAACTAGACCTACGTTTCAGCTGGAGTTACAGTAAAGCTTACTGTAACCCACTCACTCATTTCTGAAAGAATTTGTTTTCTGAAGTTTTACTTTGAAAGTTCAGCCAGTGCGATTGGGGCCTGTTCCTGCCGGTGAAAGCGTGCTCCCGGTTCGTCTGATCCAGCCATACACGCACGAAGTCGACTGGACCTGAGCGGGACCACACAGCCCGTTAGTGTCCACAAACTTCTCAGTCCTCACCTCCTCTAGACGTCTCGTCACCAGGTAAAGAGGCTTGTTTGTATGCTGCACGTGTCGGAAGTACAGCTGGACCTGTATGGGAAAGGCTGCCACCCTGGTTGTTTCAAAATAATCAACTCCAGTTAACTTAGCTTTCATCTTCTTCCTCCTATTTCTTATTTTTCATAAGCTATTAATCTGTCAAGTAATGTGCCAACAGTTTAAGTTCATAACTGTCTGTTTGTTTTTAATTTGAATTCTTGTCAACGTAGTTATTAAATCAGAGCTAATATCGATACAAATGTTTAATGTAATTTTTGTGATAGTTTCAATAAAAGGTCTATTTTCTGGTAGACCAACATAAGTTGAAGTCTCTCGTGAAATTACATTTCTGGCTAATCACATCACAGATTTATTGATTTATTCTGAAAAAGTTGAGACCCCGTGAATTGGTGGCATGTTTGTGCAGATAAAAGTCTGCTCAGACCTGCGCATCCAAACTATAGGTAAGTCAGTAAACTGACCTCGTAAGTGTTTGATTACACAAACGCCCTATAGATTTGTTACATAAAATAAGATTTCTTCTTCTTCCTGCCACCTTTCATTTTATGTTTTTTCTTGCTTTTAAATATTACATGTTAGAAGGTTTTTCTTTTAACAAATGTAAAATGAATAAATAAATAAATAAAAAATGAGAGGTTGGCATAGACTTTATAAAAAGACAAACATATGTTTTCTCTGTTTAGCATTAAATAAGATAGAACATTTTCATTTGTAGATGTAGTTCTTGTAGTCCAGGACATCTACCACAGTCGATATTTGTGTAAAGCACACAGCATCCTAGCACATGGACTTTTGTGTCTATTACCCTCAGGCAGACAATACAGGAGCCTCCCATCGCGTACGAAAAAAGTCAAAGACAGTTATTACCCATAAGCTGTCAGATTATTGAACTCTTGATAATAATACTGGACAATAACATTGCACTAAGACACATCTGTGACACCTGATATTTTTATTGCTACTGCACTATGCGGCTGTATCATGTATGTCACTACCTATATCACAATTCAATTCATCTCAATGTTACTACCTGTGCAATAACCTATCACACAACTTGTGTAGTTTATGTTATGTGCTTGTTATGTCTACTGACAGAGTTTACTGAGTCCTGCAGCCTGATGCTGCCTCTTTTTTTTTTTACAAGCTACAAACACCTGCTGGCTCTCTCCCTTTTATAAGCTGAGGGCAAAAGCCTGAACAGTGTGGAGGTTTGAGAGTGGAGATTTGGATGGATAGAGTATGTTTGAGAGTACAGGTTGGTAGATTGAAGCCTGCTGTGTACTTATGGTTATTTTTACATTCATCAGTACTCAGTAGAATCCTGCAGATGTTTGTTTGTAGTGCTAGGGAGTTCCTCCATCCTCCCTGGCTGTGCTTGTGTGATCTCTAGCAATTAAGAGATCGTTTGTGCGCTCCTTTTGGAGTGTGTTGGTTAGTGCTCTGGTTCTCTTGTGTAGAGGGTCGTGTGGGCTCCAGTTTAACTAGAGAAGGGAGCCGTTGAGGGTTCTGAGTCGCAGAGACTGGGCTCAGGAGAGCTGTCCCTTGGAGACAGCTGTGTTGGTTCAAGTTCCTTTTTTTGCCTCTTTTCTCTTTTTTTCTTAGCATACATTTACTTTTATAATGTTCTGGTTGGGTAAGGCTGGTAGTCCTGTTTTCGCTTTAGTTTCATCTTTTAGGCCTAGAGTTTTGGTACAGTTAGCCCGCTGTCCAACAGGGTTCTACGGCTCTATAGGAGTTGGCTCTGTTGGGCAACCTTATTTTCCTTTTGGCCGCTTCACCTAACCCATCTTTCAGTTGCTACTTTGTTTCTTTTGTTTGTGACGTGGGACCTGGAGAAGCTGGTGATGGTTCCAGACCAGTGGGAACTGCTACAGAAGACCCCATCAGTTCCTAAAGGATTTTAGTTTAGTCAATAAAAATTTTGTTGAACCATATATATGATGTGTATTTAAGCTTATATTACTACCTGTGAAATACTTATTTATACTAATTCAACCTACTTGCACTGTTATATTCTACCATATTGTTGTTTACTATTTGTCTTTAGGACCTTGTAAATATTATGTTTCTTTTTCACTTTTTGGTACTTTATTTTGTACCCATATTGCATGCTTTAGTATTTCTTGTTTGTTCTTTAGTTTTAGTTTTTAGTCCTGAACATTTCATTGTATGTTAATCTTGTATTAACCTACATATGACAAATAAAAGAAAATAACATGTAGTTCAGTTTGGATTTCCAAAACAATTTTTTTATTGTACTCTATTAATCCCCAATGGGTAAATTAATTATCTGCATTTTTCCCATAGCATATGTGATCACATATACATCTCACATTAGGATGTTGTCAGTCCACGTATTTGAACTGGGGAGTTTTCCAGTGACCCTCCGATTATAGGGCCACGCTCTCTAACCTCTGCGCCACCACTCCCAAGCTTATGGCACCTGGTATTTATTTATTAACCTTTTCAGGGCCAGGCCTCCCTTGCAAAAGAGAACTGTGATCTCAATGGAATTGGCCTAATTAAATAAGGGTTAATAATAATAATAATATTTAACCAGACACATCCCATTGAGATCACAGATCCCTTTTGCAAGGGAGGCCTGGGCCTGAAGGCAGCCTAACATGCATGTTTTTGGTATGTGGGAGGAAACCGGAGTACCCGGAGAAAACCCATGCAACCATGAGCAGAACATGCAAGCTTTACACAGAAAGACTTCCGGTCCAACTGGGGATTGAACCCAGAACCTTCTTTCTGTGAGGCAAATGTGCTAACCACTGAGCTGTCGTGCTGCCTGGGGTATTCCCAGGCAGTCTCCCATCCAAGTACTAACCAGGCCCTTGGATGGGAGACCAACTTCCATCCATTTGGAAATCCATCCATCAATCCATCCATCCATCATCTTTGCCCTCTTCTTCCTTTTCAGGTTGTGAGGGTAACTGGTGCCCATAACCAGCAGTACGATATGTGGGGGACACCCTGGACAGGTCTCCAGTCCATCACAGGGCCACATATAGATACAGACAAACAAGACAAACAACCATTTCCTAGGGCGGCTGAGGATGAGTGGTTAGAGCAGCTGTCCTCCAATGTGAGAGATGGGGATTCGATTCCACCAGAAGTCACATGTCGAAGTGTCCCTGGGCTAAGTGTCCCTGCCTCGATGTGTGTCCCATCGGTGTATGAATGCGATAAGCACTGATTATTGTTTGTATAGATCTAGTAGAGTGCTGTATGAATGGGTAAATGAGGCACAGATTGTGTCGTAAAGAGCTTTGAGTGTCTTGATAAGACAGAAAAGCTCTATATAAGTACAGTACAGTCCATTTACCATTCACTCTCACTCACTACTAGGGACAATTGAGTTACCAATCAACCTAACATGCATGTTTTTGGTCTGTGGGAGGAAACCGGAGTACTTGGAAAAAAAACCATGCAGCATGGAGAGAACATGTAAACTCCACCCAGAAAGGTCCCCATTTGGGAATCGATCCAACGACCTTCTTGCTGAGAAGCAGCAGCTCTAGCAACGGAACCACCGTATTGCTCCAATACAATTTCTACTTGTCAAATAATAATAACATTAAATGCTATGAGA
>JBBPBX010021611.1:21129-39494 GCA_038048925.1 Garcialebias charrua | reverse complement strand
AATAATATATAAATAATATATATATATATATATAAATAAATACATAAATAAATAAAATCGAAATTAACAAATCAAGACCCCGACACACACACCCCCGTCCCCAAATGTACTGTTGGTGAGTGTTGTTCTAAAGTGTAATTAAAAGGGAAAGAGAAGGAGCAAAGGCTGGCATTATACCAGTTTCCCCTCCACTCCAACTCTAACCCAGGCCCTTATTGTCTAAATGCATAATGTTGAGTGAGCACAGGAATGGGGGCGAGAGTGATGTCATCCCGCCACCCATAACCATGTGCTCACTCCTTCCCTATATGTGACTTTTATGAGGATGTTTATGAATGAATGTCTAAAGTGTATATAAAATTGAGTCCCAGGTGCACTGTACAACAGGTAGTCACTTTCTTAAGTAGCAAAGACATTAACATTAAACATGATGACATTTCCATTTGTTACACACTGCCCAGCAGAGATAACAAACTTGAATGTTATAATTCATATCCTTCGATGTGAACATTATTTTTGTTTTCATCATTAAGCCATGTCTCTGACAGTGCTATTAATGTAAAAGTTCTGTTTAACTGTTTTAAATAATCTGTTATTTTGGATATACTGTATTTGCATTTATACTTCTACTATTGATGTGAATAATAGAGAGATCTCCATTTGTTATATTGATTTCATTAAACTGTTCTTCATTATAATATTCATAGTCTTTTATAGCAGGATAAAAATTTGCATAAACCACATCTTCAACATTGTATATTTTAAACTCTGAGTCTTCGTTTGTTGTTGTCATGTTTTAATGTATTTGTTTGTTTGTTCATTTTTGTCAATTTTTGTGTATGAACATGTGATAGTGATTGGTGATTTGTCATTTTTGATCTAATTTAAATCTGTCTAAGTCTTTCAGATCTTTTATCATTTTAGCTTGAGAACGTTCCTGTACTTTGATCCATATGTTTCTGTTTCTTCTCTAAGTTTTTGTTGTTTGTTCTTTTTCAACAACCTTGCTTCATGTGCAATGTTTGCATTTTTATTAGTTAGGTGTTCATTCATGTAGACATTAGTGTTTATGAGTTTCTTTGACTGCATCATTACCCTGTTTCTTTGTTTCCTTCCAATGAATCTGACGACTATTGATGGTTTAAACAGAAACAATAAAAAAGGTGGCGGAGTAGCTATATTTGTCAAAAATGAAATAAAATGTAGAATAATTAATGAAATGTCAATAATTGTTGACAATCTTATGGAAATAATAACAATAGAAGTGTTAAACGAAAAAGCAAAAAAATTATCCATAAGTTGTGTATATCGATCACCAGGATCAAATATAGAAATATTCACTGATAAAATCATACAACTATTGGAAAAGAGTTTAAATAAAAAAGTTTTCTTGTGTGGAGACTTTAATATTGACCTGGGAAATAAAACAGATTCAAATAACATCAGCACATTTCTAAATTCAATGTATAGTTTAAATCTTTATCCGTTAATATCAAAACCAACAAGAATTACAACTCATAGTGCTACGATAATTGACAACATTTTCACAAATATAACAAATGGGGATGTGACAGGTGGTATCTTAACAACCGATTTAAGTGATCATTTACCAGTTTTCACTATCTACAGAAATGATCAAAACATTACAAAAGAAGTAACAATCAAGAAAAAAATAATAAACACATCAAAAAAGCAATGGATCAATTAAAAGATGATTTACAGAAGCAAAACTGGAAGGACGTGTATGTTGATGAATTTGATGATGAATGATAAATTTATGAACATTTTAGAAGCTCTGTATGAAAAGAATTGTGTGCAAAGAAATCGTAGAAAAAGAAATATTGCCGACCAACCTTGGATGACTACGGGTTGAGAAATGCTTGTAAAAAAAATACTTGTATTCATGTTTCTTAAAAATGAGAACACAACAAGCTGAAGAAAAATATAAAAAATATAAAAATAAATTGGTAATGATTATAAGAAAATGCAAGAAAGAATACTATAGTGATTTATTAAACAAGAGTAATGGTGACACTAAAACAACATGGCGAGTTATGTTATTGAACCGTTTACATATACAGTATATGCAATTTATCATTTTCAACAGGAATATTTCCAGATAACATGAAAGTAGCAAAGGTAATTCCTCTTTTTAAAAATGGTGATAAATGTGTATTCAATAATTATAGGCCAATATCCTTGTTACCACAGTTCTCAAAAATTCTAGAAAAACTATTTGTGACCAGATTGGATCAATTTATTGATAAACAAAATATTTTAAGTAGCAGTCAGTATGGGTTTAGAGGAAAAAACTCTACATCAATGGCTCTCATGGATTTAATGGAACAAATAACTAATGCTGTCGATCATAAACAGTACTGTGTTAGTGTTTTTGTTGATCTAAAAAAAGCATTTGATACCATTGACCACACCATTCTCCTTGAAAAACTAAATAAATATGGTGAGGACCAGCATTACAATGGGTATCTAGCTATTTGAAAGATAGGAAACAGAAACAGAAACAAAAACAGAAACTCGAACCCGATGGTGGACACCGGCAGTGAGGGATGCTGTCAGGCTGAAGAAGGAGTCCTATTGGGCCTTTTTGGCTTGTGGGACCCCGGAAGCAGCTGATAGGTACCGGCAGTCCAAGCGGCATGCGGCTCGGGTGGTTGCTGAGGCAAAAACTCGGGCGTGGGAGGAGTTCGGAGAGGCCATGGAGAATGACTTCCGTACGGCTTCGAGGCGATTCTGGTCCACCATCCGGCGTCTCAGGGGGGGAAAGAGGTACGAGACCAACACCATTTATGGTGGAGGTGGCGTGCTGCTGACCTCAACTCGGGATGTTGTGAGTCGGTGGGCGGAATACTTCGAAGACCTCCTCAATCCTACTGGCACGTCTTCCACTGAGGAAGCAGAGCCTGGGGACTTTGGGTCGGGTTCTCCGATCTCTGGTGCTGAGGTCGCCGAGGTGGTTAAAAAGCTCCGCGGTGGCAAGGCTCCGGGGGTGGATGAGATTCGCCCGGAGTTCCTTAGGGCTCTGGATGTTGTAGGGTTGTGTTGGCTTACGCGACTCTGCAATATCGCGTGGACATCGGGGGCAGTTCCCTTGGATTGGCAGACTGGGGTGGTGGTTCCCCTATTTAAAAAGGGGGACCGTAGGGTGTGTTCCAACTATAGGGGGATCACACTCTTAAGCCTCCCTGGTAAGGTCTATTCAGGGGTTCTGGAGAGGAGGGTCCGTCGGATAGTCGAACCTCGGATTCAGGAGGAGCAGTGTGGTTTTCGTCCTGGTCGTGGAACACTGGACCAGCTCTACACCCTCAGCAGGGTCCTGGAGGGTGCGTGGGAGTTTGCCCAACCAGTTTACATGTGTTTTGTGGACTTGGAGAAGGCATTCGACCGCGTCCCTCGGGGGGTTCTGTGGGGGGTACTCCGGGAGTATGGGGTACCAGGCCCTTTGATAAGGGCTGTTAGGTCCCTGTACGACCGGTGTCAGAGCTTGGTCCGCATTGCCGGCAGTAAGTCAGGCTCGTTTCCGGTGAGAGTTGGACTCCGCCAAGGTTGCCCTTTGTCACCGATTCTGTTCATAACTTTTATGGACAGAATTTCTAGGCGCAGCCAAGGTGTTGAGAGGATCCGTTTTGGTGACCTTAGAATCGCTTCTCTGTTTTTTGCAGATGATGTGGTCCTACTGGCTTCATCAGTTCGTGATTTACAACTTTCACTGGAGCGGTTTGCAGCCGAGTGTGATGCGGCCGGGATGAGGATCAGTTCCTCCAAATCCGAGGCCATGGTCTTGAGCCGGAAAAGGGTAGCATGCCCTCTCCGGGTCGGGGAGGAGGTCCTGCCCCAAGTGGAGGAGACACGCTGGAGGGACTATGTTTCTCGGCTGACCTGGGAACGCCTTGGGATTCCCCCAGAGGAGCTGCTCCAAGTGGCTGGGGAGAGGGAAGTCTGGGCCTCCCTACTTAGGCTGCTACCCCCGCGACCCGACCCAGGATAAGCGGAAGAAGATAGATGGATGGATGGATGGATGGAAACAGTTTGTGCAAATAAATGATGTTAGATCTGACCTCCGTGATATCACTTGTGGAGTTCCTCAGGGCTCTGTGCTTGGACCAAAGTTATTTATTTTATATGTGAATGACTTGGTAAATGTGTCAGGACTTCTTAAATGTGTTCTTTTTGCCGATGACACCACATTTTTCTGTTCGGGTAAAGACATAAAACAGATTTTGGATATGATGAAAACAGAATTTATAAAAATACAAACTTGGTTTAAATTAAACAAATTATCTTTGAATTTAGATAAAACTAATTACATGATATTCAGTAACAAAAAGAGAATTGTTGACGATCCATTTGAAATTGAAGATGTTGTGATCTGTAAAGTGAGTGAAGTGAAGTTTCTGGGTGTTATCATTGATGACAAACTGACATGGAAACATCATGTAAATTCCATTAAAACAAAAATAGCTAGATCAATTGCAGTACTGTATAAAGTCAGGGATTTTTTAATTGATAAAGCTCTGTATATGTTGTATAACACAATCATTGTTCCACATTTAATCTATTGTATTGAGGTTTGGGGAAAAGCGTGCAAAACAATTACAAAGCCTGTTTTTATTTTACAAAAGAGAGCTGTAAGAGTAATCACCAGAAAACATTTCAGTCACCCATCAAACACCTTGTTTCTTCAGCTAAATTTATTGAAATTCCAGGAATTGGTAGAATATAGTATTTTATCAGTTATGTATAGGGCTCATAATAACACATTACCTTTAAATATCCAAAGAAATTTTATAAAAAGACAAAGTTATTACAATCTCAAAGGGACAGAGATATTCATCAAACCACAATTCAGAACCAGCTTAAAGGGACGGTCTACCTCAATTCAGGGAGTTCGATTGTGGAATGTTCTGGAGAGTGATGTTAAAAATGCAAAATCAATGTATACATTTAAGAAAAAGGTCAAAAAGGACTTGCTCAAAAACTATATATGATGTAGCTTAGTGTGTTTGTGTATTACACTTATGTTGTACTTATGATGTAGCTTAGTGTGTTTGTGTATTACAGTTAGAAAAATTTAGTAGAGTTATTCATTTTGTGATGTAGTTTGTGTATTACAGTTAGAAAAATTAAGTAGAGATTTTAGTAGTTTGTGTATTACAGTTAGAAAAATTAAGTAGAGTTATTCATTTTGTGATGTAGTTTGAAGGTTATCATTGGTTGAACAAACTGTGAAATAAGGGGCAGATATAATAAGATTTCATCTTCTTTCTGCTCCTTTCATTTTATCCTACTTGTATTCTTGTATCTGATGAAACTGTTTTGTATTGTTCTTTTAAAATGAATGAATAAACATCAAATCAAATCAAAGTCTGCCTTTATTCAATAGGCATCCCAAGGCCACTTTCTACTGTGTGTTAGAAAGGACAGCCTGAGTGACATCACACGCAGTAACATCCAAACTGTAATGCTTTGCAAACGTGTTCATTGAGCCCCAGTTTGCAGCAGCACAGATGTCTGCAACTGGCACACCCTTAAACAGTGACCACGAGGTGGCCAAGCCCCGAGTGGAGTGGGCACTCACTCCAGAGGGCACCTGTTGACCTTTGCTACTGTACGCCCTTTTTATAGTCTCAGTCACCCAGTGTGAGAGGTGCTGCTTTGATAGGATCTTTCCTGTAGCTGGTGCAGCAAAGCACACAAACAGTTGATTTGTTTTTCTCCATTCAGCTGTTCTCTGCATGTAAGTGCTTAAAGCTCTCACGGGGCAGAGAGCCTTCAGCCTTTCCTGTTCCTGGGTGAGGACAGGAGCAAGTGGAAAAGAAGAGAGATCAAAGTCCAGACTTCTGGGGTTTAAAGTCAAAACCTTGGGGATATATGCAGGATTAGGCCTTAGGGTGACCTTTGACCCATCAGGGGCGAACCTGGTACACATTGGATGTACGGACAAAGCGTGGAGGTCACCCACACGTTTTGCCGAGCAAAGAGCCAGGAGAAGAGCGGTCTTATAAGATAATAAATCTATCTTAATGTCGCTCAGTGGTTCGAATGGGGGGTCACAGAGAGCCCCCAAGACCATACTAAGATCCCATCCAGGGGTCAAGATCCTGCTGGGGGGTCTCTTCCTTAGCACGCCCTTCATAAATCTTATTATGAGCGGGTGCGCGTCAGGCGTCCTGCTCCCCCAGCCCTCGTGACAAGCTGAAATTGCTGATAGGAACACCTTAATCGTTGAGAAAGAGCTACCTTTTTCCAACAAGTCCTGAAGAAAGGTGAGGAACTGGGCCAAGTTGCATGAATATCCATCCATCCATCCATTTTCTTCCGCTTATCCGGGGTCGGGTCGCGGGGGTAGCAGCCTAAGTAGGGAGGCCCAGACTTCCCTCTCCCCAGCCACTTGGAGCAGCTCCTCTGGGGGAATCCCAAGGCGTTCCCAGGCCAGCCGAGAAACATAGTCCCTCCAGCGTATCCTGGGTCTTCCTCTGGGTCTCCTCCCGGTGGGACATGCCCGGAACACCTCACCAGGGAGGCGTCCAGGAGGCATCCTAACCAGATGCCCGAGCCACCTCAACTGGCTCCTCTCGATGTGGAGAAGCAGCGGCTCTACTCCGAGTCCCTCCCGGATGACTGAGCTTCTCACCCTATCTCTAAGGGAGAGTCCAGCCACCCTGCGGAGAAAACTCATTTCAGCCGCTTGTATCCGAGATCTTGTTCTTTCGGTCATAACCCAAAGCTCATGACCATAGATGAGGGTGGGAACGTAGATCGATCGGTAAATTGAGAGCTTTGCCTTTTGACTCAGCTCTCTCTTCACCACGACAGACCGGTACAGCGCCCGCTTCACTGCGGACGCTGCACCTATCCGCCTAATCCGCCTATCGATCTCACGCTCCAGTTTTCCCTCATTCGTGAACAAGAAGTTGCATGAATAAGAAATAATATTTCTTTCTGTGTACCAAGCTTCAAAAATATGCTATTTCCGGGCATAGAGAGAATTTGTTGACATAGCTTGTGCGTTTTGAATGGTTTTTACCACGTTCTCTAGCAGGCCTGAGGCCATCAGCTTGTTCCTCTCCGCCACCAAGCTGAAATTCGCCACAGTTCTCACCCTAAGTGGCGAAACTGTTCCTTCCGGTGACGTGGAGGATCTCATGAGACGAGCCGGTGGTGGGACCAGCTCTCCCTCAAGGGCCCTAATTTCTGTGGTCCCTTGAAGGTCAACCATGTTAGGGAGAGGGCCTTTCTACAGATGTACCTCCATACTATTCTGATTGAGAGTGTTTGGAGGCAGAGAAAATTTGTTGTCATTATTAGACAAAAGCTGAACAGAATGTCTGTTTTTCCTCTTTTTGTTGGGGTCATGGATCAGAGGGGTTGCAAGTTTTGTAAACGAGCAGATCTCCTGACTCCAGCCCGTTTCCTGGTCGGGTCAGCACAGTGAGCGCGGTCACACGCTGCAGGATCACTGTTTGAGCATGTCGTGTCGCCCATTGAGAATAAGGGGACCGCTTCAGCCTGAGAATGTGGAGATGGTCCTTTGTGTTGAGCAGACTTTAGATTGGTTGGTGACAGAGAGTTCAGTTCTCTTCGATTAAAGGGAAGAGGAGTCTGATTTAGCCCTGGTGCCATTTCTGTTCTGCATTGAGTGTTTACACACGCTACAGTTTCATCACAACTGCCTTTGTGAACATGTGATACTGGTGTTGGCCTGCAGGCTTCTGCCGTTGCCCCCGACCCCTACTGGCATCTGATGAATAGATGGCCAGGAAGGTGGGTCGTCAGAGTTGTAACAGCATGGGAGCTCTGGGCTGAGACCAGGTGCGAGTCAGCACTGTGAGAAAGTCCGGAAAGACGGGTATCCTTTGCCTTGTGGCGGCCTGCTGTTTTGAGTAAAAAAAGTTTCCTGCCAGCCTCGTGACCTGTTGACGAGGCGGAGGCTCTGACCATGGGATCTGTAATGTGTCCGCTGCTCTGTGACACAAGTCGAACAGAGCAGGGATGGAAAAGTCAGTCTCCGGGAGCACAGGCACCGGGGTGCGCGAGAGATCTTCTCCCTGTTCCTCGTATTTGACGTCTGCGTCCTCCGCGGAAAATTCACCTGAGGCTGAAATCGAGATCTCATCCTCGTTCATCATGCCTCGATTGTCGAATTCGACTGTTAAGTCCACCATAGGAGCTAGCACGTCAGGGCTTTCACCCCATTCGACTCGTGTGCTGTTGTGCAGAGTCATGTTCTTGAGCTCCGGCGTGGGAGTGAGGGGCTCGGTGGTGTCTGGGTCCGCTGGCGCTACAGCGACGCCCATGGCCTTGGCGACAAGGTCATCCCGGTGCCTCCTCACCGTCTCCATCATCTGGCTGCAGTGTGGGCAAGAGTCGGGCATATCCAGTGCCATTTTTGCGTGTAACATTCCCAAGCAGACGGGACAGGCCTCGTGGGTGTCCGTCGGTGCGAGGGAGAAACCGCATCCGCTAGGACAGGCGTGCAAAGTTGGGCTTGCCGTCCTGCTGGTTTTCCTTGGAAGTCTTGTCTTTCGCTTTCCTTTATCCGGAGGCATGTCCGAGATAAGGCGAGCGAGTCCTTCCAGAAACTTTTTCCTTTTATTTTGAAACATCTCCTATGTCGCGTCACTTTCGCTGGCTAGCCCGCTACGAGTTAGCAGGGGTAGCGGTTGTTGCGCAGTTAGTGCCGTCGAGCGAAGCAGTCTGCGGAGAGAGGAGAAGATAAAACTTTGGGGTTAAGTGAAAATGTGCCGGACTAGCTTTCGCTAGCCCAGCAGTACGCAGGAATAATTCTCCGTACGCTCTGTGTAGGGAGCACGCTCACCTCCGGTTGAGCAATGAAGCAACAGAGAAGTCCTGCGCAGAGAGGTAGTTCAGGTTTAAGCGAGGTGAAGGGCAATAAGAGAAAGATGGATGGAATCAGTGGCTTAAATACCCAGAGGGCGGGGCCTCTGATGCATCGCTGACGCCCTTGCCGTAAAGGCGTGAATGTATTCCTTCAGGTAATCGCGTGGGGGCGCAATTCCCATAGCATATGTTGCACCGAGAGAACATGACTGAAAAGGAACTAATTCAGTGCTACAAATTTAGTTGATTAAATGTTGATGTTTTAACTTTCAAGTTTAGTCCTAATACAACGTTTAATCTGGTTTATACAAATGTATCTTTTAATATAATAAATATGAAATATGGATTCTAGATTCAGGTTAAAAAAATTATATTGACCCAAAATGTGGTTTGTTAACTCACATAATTTTAAATAATGGAAATATGAGAAATAACCTTAAAAAAAACGTTGTCTTAAGAAGCTGAGGTACAGTAAAACAAAATGTATGCATTTTGGAAGACATTACCATCAGAACCATACATTCAAACTTTAATGGCTAGTCATTTTACTGGGGCATTATTTCCCAACATAATTTGAGAAAGGGAAAAAAAACATCTTTAAACACCTGTCATGGAGTGAAAAATCATCTGATGTGTGAATGTTGCAGGTTTACTAACAGACTATGATTACAGTGATTAAATACATTAATAATTCATATTTAACTTCATTGTTATCATTTTAATTTTTATATTATAGAAATCAGTCTGTGTTTTAATTAGACCAGGTCCACTTATTGATTCGCAGATTTGTATTTAGACAAGAGCTTTGGCGTTATTGATGGTCTCTTTATAATGTAAGATCACATTATAGAATTAGTTAGCCTATCAGCTGCCACAGAGCTAAATAACTTGATATAAATTTTCACAAAACTTCTAATTAAACTCTGACAGCCAAGTTTTAAATACAAAACAATGATACACTCACCACCATGTGAGGCATGTGCAGGTAAATGAAAATCACTCAGTCTCTCTGAGCTAACACAACTAAAGGTAGAATAAAGCAGCTTCTTCTAAATAACTACCTGGCCAGGAGTTTATTTCACTGTTAATTTGACATAAAAGTTGTGGTGGATGTTTTACTGCTGCCAGTTTCCAGGCAACGAGCCAACAAGCGCATACACAGTAAACGGAGTTTCACTCAAGAAGGACAGGACTCACAACAGGAAATCTGCTTTGTGTCTTGTCAAAACTTCTAGCTAGATCATACACTGGCTGACTGGTACAGAACAGAGCCTGACACTGACAGACACTGCAGGTGTTATGGAGCACACTTTTCATCCTCCTGAGTTCAATTCACATACAGTATTCACAACCAACTGTGTTAATCAGTAAAGGATAGGATTTTAAACGTACTAAGTACAACATTTGTACAGTATTAGGTTTATGCAAAGAAAAATAAAATAACGAGAAAAAAGTCATAATTAAAAGAATAAAGTTGTAGTATTACGCGAATGAAGTCGTAGTGTACGAGAATAAAGTCATAATATTACGAGAATAAACTCATAATACGTTCCTGGCTTGACCTGCTGTGGACAGCCTCCAATGCGAGTCACTGTGTTTATGAAGTAGTCCGCCATCACGTTTGGGTCACTGTGAAATATGCCTCCATCCACATTATGTCACAACTAAATTTGTCAATGCAGCCATTCATTGCAATGCCGTTCATCTTCAGTTTATCATAAGAATCCATATGCCACAGTGCGTTGGGCCCACTGCTATTGTGCTGCGGACGTCAACATTCATAATTTTACTGCATTTGTAAGACTGCTTTTTCATGCCGGAGTTCTGATAACATTACAATTTTATTCTGGTAAAATTACAATTGTAAATTACACAGAATTCAAACTCAGAGTGTTATGATAAAATGGAATTTGCTACTTTCCACCACTGCCATTCGCCTAGCTTGACTGAAAACTTTAGCCCTTTTCTCCTTAGTATGTGCTCTGTGACTGATGTCATGGCTAAAATGATCCATACCACTGAACAGGTGACCCCATACCTACGACTCCATCGACCTACGAACAACGGGACCTACGAACGTATCATATTTAATAAAAATATGACATTACTGTATTAATTTTTTTTTTGTGTGTGTGTTTAAATGTTCTTAATTTCATGTGTACAGCACTTTGTTGCAGCTGTGGTTGTTTTAAAGGCTTTATAAATAATAATTATGATAAAAATGATCATTTCTGATCATTTTTGTCATGATTGCGCAATAAATGTGCAACTTCCGGTCATAACAGGAAGAAGGTCTCCAGTTTTCACGGTCACAAGTTAAGGCAGAACACCGGAGGCCATTAGGTCAGTCACGGCTGCTTTGAAAGTCTCCAGTTTACAGGGTCACTAGTTACAGCAGAACACCGGACGCCATCTTAGGTCAGTTTCGGCTACAGGGAGCCGGCCTTTGAAGACTGGTGACCAGGATGGCTTCATATGGATTAATTACGAGCTGGAAACGTCTCTGTGAGCTCTGTGGACGTCTCAGGCTGGAGCAGCAGCTGCAGATTGATCGCCGATCGCGCCGCCGCTCCAACACCAGCTCATGGCCTGGCTAGCAGAAGCTAACAGGCCTCGAGCAGCTGCCGTGGGTCGCTCGCCGGCCGCGGCGCTGCTCGGCCCGACAACAATCAACGCATGGCAACCTAAGATGTCGGCTTTGACCATCTCAAAGTAAGAAATTATATTTTTATTTATTCTGTAAATGTGAATAGCAATGTTTAACATTACAGTACACTACTGTACATGCTTAAATGTGTGCGCGGCGCTCGTTAGCGGTATTTCCGCGGCCTACGAACGGAATAAGGACCTACGAACGGGACGCTAATTTCACCCCCTAGCTACGGCAGAATCGAGCTGCGAACAGTTCTTATCTCCCTAACTCGTACGTAAGTAGGGGGTCTGCTGTATTAAGAACATCTGACAAAACACCACTTAAAAAAATGACCCAATAATCACCTTGAGTTATTGAACAGATGAACAGATGTCTGCTTCGAACTGTGTTGACATGTGCTGTAAGAACAATAAATAAGCTGTATAGGTCACTGGTGATGTGGAAGATTGTTGCTATGTTCAGGCTGTTTTCTACATCATACGATATTCATATACAGTCGCACACAAGGCCAAAACATTTTAGAAGGATTTAGAGGCAGTGTGTGCACATATACCCTATTAGTTTAGCCATTTAGTAGATATTTAATCTCACCTTTACTTTCATCTGTAAAAGAAAATACAGATATTCATGTTTTTTGTAATCTTAGACATACAGGTACAGTATAACCTGATACAATTTTTGGATTTGCCTCTGTTTGGAATGCACAACATTTCCTAATCACATGCCCAAGTTCAATGTTTTTCCTGCTCTGCTCAACTAACTCCGTTTTTCCTGAAATGTGCTGGCTTTTATTAACACATTAGTCTGCATTATGATGAAAGAGTGAGCGTGCAGACAGCTGAATGTGTGCGCGTGACTCGCCACAGTCTCCCTGCTGCAATCTCATTGTAATACAAGAAACACATGCTACCTCACACTCTGCTATTTTTGTATCTCCTTAACACTCCTCCCCGGCCCCTTCCCTGACACAGACCCACACACGAACATACATATACATACACAATGGCATCTGCCCAGGCACCTGTAGAGGTTTTAAAGCTTTGCCAGCTGTCCAGTCAGACCAAGCTTTCAGTTCCAATTTTTGTCATAATCTACAATGGCCTTCTCAAAGAGATGTGTTTAAAGTAGGGACGCACCGATCCACATTTCTCACTTCCGATCCAATACCGATACTTCATAACTGAGTATCGACCGATAGCGATACTTTTCCGATCCGATACTGTTCAGGTATGTGACTCTGTATAATGAAACTTTTTTACCCAAACTATTCATTTTAACATTGTGTGAGATAAACCCAATGAAGACGCTCATAAGTCTTACAATAGGGAACCCACTGACTTTACCAGCACACAGGACAGGAGGCAAGTATACCACATACATGTCCTCCTTACTCATGGTGCAGCTGAAAAAAACTAAAAAAGTCCTAAGCATGATGGGAAAGACAACACAGCCACTCCCCTTAACCACTAAGAGAGTGGATTTTGTTGTCTTTCCCATAATGCTTAGCGTTTTTTTAGTTTTCCAGCTAAAGCTGGAAAACTAAAAACAACAGTAGGTCATGGCTCACTGCTAAAGCTGGAAAACCAAAAAAACGCTAAGCATTATAGGAAAGACAACAACATCCACTCTCTTAGTGGTTAAGGGGAGTGGCTGTGCAGTCTTTCCCATCATGCTTAGCGCTCTTTTAGTTTTTTCAGCTTTAGCTGGACAAACTATTGGTTATAACTATTGGTTATAATGGGTAATACAACAAAACCCACTCTCTTAGTGGTTAAGGGGAGTGGCTGTGTTTTCTTTCCCATCATGCTTAGCGCTTTTTTAGTTTTTTTTTAGCTGCCCCATGAGTAAGGAGGACATGTGTGTGGTATACTTGCCTCCTGTCCTGTGTGCTGTTAAAGTCAGTGGGTTCCCTATTGTAAGGCTTAAGAGAATCTTCATTAGGTTTAACTCATACAATGTTAAAAAGAGCAGTCACAGAATGTGATTGAACACAAGTGCTCTTTGAAGCTGATATCGGAAAAATATCGGCAGGTTGGATCCAATATCCGATACTTCAATAATGCTGATATCGGATACAGATACTGGATCGGATCGGTCCCATCCCTAGTTTAAAGATGGTTTAATGCATTAAAGATGGTTTAATGCATGCAAGTATACAAGTATACAATATGGTTACACACTTGTGTTGTGAAAAAAATATATATCACGCTCATTGCACATCTATCCTTTGAGGTAGAAGTAATTAGTTGTTCTTTAGAAAGTAGGGATTGAATCTTGCTGTTCCCACAGAAGCTGAAAGTAAACATTTAATCTTTGAGGCTTTAGATAGTTTTAAAATTTAAAAGAGTTATTCCCATTACTCTTTGAAAGGGGAGTTTATCCTTTGGCTGTCTCTTGTGTGTTTGTACCCTTGTGCTATCACAAAGAGACACACTGCCAGTGGGAGACCATGTTTGTATTCTCTATCTATCGCCACCACATCTATTCCCCCCACCCCACCCACAGCCCACATTCATCTATCTGCACTTCTCTATTATGCCTTGTTCTATCTTCTTAGTTCAGTGGGGAAACTTTTCTCATCTGACTATTGTCTCAGCTGTCACCTCTCTGTGTCTTTTTTTCTTTCTCTGTTTTGCTCTCGAGTGTGCTCTGTCCAGCCAGGGTTTCACTTTGTGTTTGGATCTCCAGAATTTTCATTCCTCCTGTTTTTTTTTTTCTCCCCATGTTATTAATATTATTTCTTCTATGCCCTGGAATAAAATGGCCAGAACAAAATTTTGCTACAGTTAAGTTTATCATTTACTTGTTTGCATGTACTGTTTACTTGTTTAGTAGAAAGTAGTGTAATAATTTATGTTTATTGCTTGCCACCATAAGTAGTAATTGCATGTACTTCTTAAACAGATTTCACAAGATCCAAGTTTTGAATCCACAAGTTCAACCGGACACAAATTATGTTTAACAATTTTTATTATATTAAAATTGCTTTGCTGGTGGGAGTCTGGATCCTTTAAGCCAACGTGCATCATGGATTAGATATATTGGCAGGTTGGATCGGAAAAATCCGATACATAAATGATGTTGGTATTGGAGGCCGGTACGGATACCGGATCGGATCGGCCCCATCCCTAATAATAATAAAAAATGTTATTTATTAATCTAATATAAATGTTATTGTCTGGTTGTAGCAGTTTACACTGTTAATAGGGCAAAGATACCATCAGACAAATTGTGAATTATGTTGCACTTGCAATGCATGCTGTTGCACCTGTGTTGCAATTCAGACACTCCATTTTCTCATAAAAACACATGTTGGTATTATTGTGGAAATTCCTTGTCAAACAGAGACTGTGGAATGTAAAATGACAAATATGAGCCTCCTTAATCCAAATTGATCTAATTACCACATTGTAAAATGTGCAATGTTAGTAACTGTTGAAATGCCAAAGATGAACTTCAGAATGAAAAATTGCAACATAGCAGTGATGAGCTTTACACAAAAGACCACTTTATTTAAAATTTCCTTCGTCATCAGTTCCTATGTACAGCTTAATTATATTTTGAAAGCCATTTTAATAGTCAATAAGCTTTTACCATTTCCTCTGTCATCAAACTTCCAGTAAAATGTAATTTATTTTTGATGATTTTTTTTTCTTTGCTCCAAAGCTCCACCTGAAAAGTAGTTTCCTTTAAAGTGATGATGGCAATCAAAACCGATGTGTGACACATGTTGATGGAACTGTCACTTTTTTTGATGATGCTAGTGACAGTCTTAGCATCCTGTGACATTTATGTCAGTCTGGTAAAAGGATAGAGTAGAAATTCCTTTTTTTCCCCAGGTAGTTGTTGCTGCAAGATGTCCTCATGCAATGGATTTCACTTATGGATTGTGCAACAGATGGTGTTGAATTTCTTAGATTCTGGGCTGAGCAGTGGTTTATGTACGTGTGCACAAATAAGCATGTGCCAGATTAATATACGGTTGCTATAGGTGCTGAATAGATGAGCAGTAATCACAGTGTAAAGAGTAATCACCATCTGGCATCAAAAGACATGAATCTTCCCTTTTTGCATTTTTTTTCTTCAAAAATGCTATCTCCTATAAACAAAACCTTCCTTTATTCTCAATGTATATCTGTTGGTGTAAATAAGAGCTAAGTCACTGCTACTTTTACAGAACTTTAGAAAAAGCATTAAAGAAATATCACACACAAAATAAAATAACATACACTATGTTTGAAGCTAAAAATTCCCCCCACATACCATCACAAAAGCTGCTTCTCAACTCTAAAGGTAATGTCGAATAGACAGTTGTACCAAAACATTTTACAAAAGGATGTAAGAGCATCAGTGATTGGATCTATTCCAGACAGAAACAATTTCATGAGCAATAAGAGTTTCTAAAATAAAATGCTGATTGGAACACAACACAGTGTGATTTTGGCTGACAAGCCAAAGTGAGCAATCTGAAATAAAGGGTTTTCTTGTAGGGATAGGAATGCCTCAAGGAAGGACAGCTATCACAAAAAAATGCCCTAAATCTTTCCTCAAGTTCTCTTATTTTTGACTGGAGGCTCATATTACCAAATTAAGACATGTGTGTCTTCTAGAGTTTGATCTGTCAGATCACTATATACACCTAAACTTACAGAGGCAATGCTGAGTAGAGCTACACTGTTAGTTCAAGTCTAATATGGGGAATTCAATCTCAGTCATTGTAAGGCACCTTAGCCTGGGACTTAGACACTTTCCGGTTGCCCTGATTTTAATTTTGAATTGATCAAGACAGGGAGGGGGTTGAAGCCAGCCCCCTCTTGGCATGCCTCTGTGCCACAAAGCGAGATATCAAGAGAGACTGAACAGCTGATATATGAAAAAGGAAGCGGGGCTCAACAATGTTATGCACTGATAACAATAGTGTCCAACTTCCCGGTCTCTGGATCAACAAGCAAATGTATTACCAAGAGAATATTGATGTTGACTCAGAGAAAGTTTGAATTCCTTAAAAATAATTAAGTACAAAAAGGACCACTACAGTGAGTTAATTCATTAAGTTTTGTTATTGACCCACGGGAGACCTCTGTCACACATTTAATGTGTTGCACTCCATGTCAATCCAATTGAGGTCTGCTCCACACCTCTTTTAGTGCTGCACTGCCCACTTTATTTCTGAAAGCTGACAGCTGTGTGGAAGGTGGCTAGCTTCAACCAAAATTTATGAGAGAGTATAAAGATGGACCCGTCTGTGCCCATATTTTGTAGAAGTGTTTAATGACATGACAACATTTTTGTATTATACTAAGTAACTGAACATTAGGTTAAACCTAAATGGACTTTGTCCAGAATGGTGCAAAGGACGATTATTCTTTCTGATAAAGTGAATTTTTTTCTTAAAGGAGAAATGAAAAGTGTTTTTAAGCTAATAGTAGTCTAATGAAAAGCATAAAATAAGCTTGTTGAGAAAATTTCACAAGTCAAAAATGTCATCCTAACTCAAATTTAGACTTTGCAAAGTGAAAAAATTCTCATCTGGTGTTTTTGACCCCCCTCCCTCTGCTTGCTCTCCGTCCCCTGAATATGACATAGGCAGTGCAATGGTCGTCCCTCATACAGTAATATTAGTGTGTGTATCTAGTATTTTTTCAACTTTCATCATTTTGTAAACCGCCCCCTAGCTTATAGACTGTAGTTATGTTATCATTCACAAGAGTTTGTATATATTTTTTTGTTTATGTAGTGTTTTGTAGTTCTGTTTGTGTTAATAAAAAAAAAAATCTAGTAGTGGACAAAAAGGTTTCAGTGTGTAGCAATTAGGGATGCAGCAAAAAAAATCTATTTTTTAAAGAATCAAGATTCTTAGTCCTGGCGATTCAGAATCGATTCTAAAAGCCCCAAAATAGATTTTAAAACTTTTTTAAAATTTTATATTGTATTTTTACCGCTCCTGTGCATTCGGCCGCTGTAGAATTTTGGCCGTGTAGGGCCACCGTAGTTAGTTAGCCAGGCAGCTCCCAATGGAGCCTGCTAGCAAGGAGGGAGACCCTGCATGTTTCAACTTGCTCCTTCATCTTTAAAAATCATTTTAGATCCTACTATGTTCTGTGGAATACAGAGCTTAACAAGACATTGGTAACTGTTTCAGGACATTTTCAACACCCCCACTTCCATGTTAGCATACGGCGCTAGCATGCTAACGTTAGCATACGGCGCTAGCATGCTAACGTTAGCATGCGAAGGCTATTCGTATTTCCAGGATAGAAATGCCCATTAATGCACTAAATCACCAAACTGTTTTTGACAAACTTAAGTGATATCCTTCAGATTCAAAAAAGTCTTCTGCTTCCATTTTAAATGACAGACAAGAGGACAGTAATGATGGGTTTATAGCTTCAGTGTTATTGTAAGATAGCAAAGGAGGTCTTAATTGTGTCATAAAAGTGCGTCCAGAAAATTACTACAGAAATCACTGCACTTCGGCATGTAGCAGGAAAAATGTAAAAAAACTATTTCTTTAAGCTACTGACTTGAAAAAAGCATACTAAGTATGTTTATGTGTGTTGTTTACTATATGAAATTCTTGTTATATCGATTTTTTCAGATTTGATTACATTTCTCCTTTAAGGTGAACGAATCGTAAAATTTTGGAAAGCCCAGCTCACTTTGTGTGCAATCCTTTATCCATTTTGGCCTAGTCTTGTACTGTCTCATAGAAGAGAAAATGCTGTGATATCTGAGCAGTCAGCAACACATTTAAGCTGGTTGGAGAGGTTTTGTGCTACAAGTTGAGTATTATCTTCACATACTTTTCTTGGACTTAACCAGCCTGAAAGGAAGATGGGAAAATGTCAACTTA
>JBBPBX010021610.1:16019-42206 GCA_038048925.1 Garcialebias charrua | reverse complement strand
CATCAAGATAACTCCCTGACTCTTAACTTTTCTTCCTCCATTTCTCCTCCTAAATCTTTCCCTCTCTATCTAAGCTGGAAACTATTTTAAGCTGAAGAGCCCACAGACTAAATATGTTAACATCCAATATTTATGTCTGTTGTGTTATGATTCAAGTGTGCTGACGTATTAATTTGAAAGAAAGTGAAATCATGTCAATCAAGTGTAATGGTGTTAATTTAGTTGATTTATTTTAAATAAATGATAGTGTCTCTTTGACATATCAAACTAAGTTAACGTCTTTGTCACTTAATGGCTTTGTGTATTTATCCATCATAAAGATCACAGAAATATTGGGTAAACTGAAAAAGAACAGAATCCGTGAATTTACTATTCAATCTGAATAAGTAGATTAATTAAGATAAAAAGGAGATCAGTATTAATATTGACCTCCTCATAATTCTTACACTACAAATGCACAGACATGACTATAACTACTAACCCATGAAATTAAAACAATATTTATTTATTCACAGTAACACCTGGCACTTGGGATGCATTCAGCACCAAGAGAATCAGTGAAGTTGATGCACTGAGTGAGTGAGTGAGTGAGTGAGTGAGTGAGTGAGTGAGTGAGTGAGTGAGTGAGCAAGCGAGCGAGCCCTGCAGGACAAACCTGGTCCATCAGTTGTCAAAACCAACAGAACATGGTACAGAAGGATAAAAAAAGTAACTGTAGGTTTCAGCCTTTTCCTCAGGTTCCTGGTTCCTGGGTGTTGCCAGTGAGCAAAAGTTGTGGGTCTCCATCCTAACGAGCTCCAGGAGTAGAAAAGGCAGCAGAAGAGCTCCTTTCCCTGCTGGAGTATTACATACCTACTGGTATCAGCCTATCAGCCTTCTATTGGTTCTTGAACTTAACAAATAATACTTACCTTGTTTTCTCCTCATCCTTCTAGTGCCTGCTTCCTGAGTCTGCAACCCTGGATCTCTTGTCTACTTCCTTGTGCCTGCAGAACAACCATACTTACCTTGAGCTGCTCAGCCGCCGTTCCACCACCAGCCCTGCAGCTTACCTCCACCTGGAACTATCTACCCAGACGCAGATGTACCATATAGGCAAACGAGGCGGTTGCCTGGGGCCCCCAATCAGCAGGGGCCCCGGACCCGCCCCACCCCGGCCAGTCACCTACATCCCTAACATTACTCCTGCTTGTTAATGTACAATTAACATGAAAACAATTTTAGTTACGATGAAAACGATCATTAAAAACGCAATACAAAAAACAGTCGATTTCTTTATCCCCCTACTAAAATGGACTATTCCATTCCGTGTAGAAACATACGTTTTGGTTCCCTTTCAGTCATGTTCTCTCAGTGCAACATATCGCTATGGGAATTAGCGCCTCCGCGCGGTTACCTTAAGTAATACACTCACGCCTTTACGGCAAGGGTGTCAGTGTCGCGCCAGAGGCCCCTCCCTCTGGGTACTTAAGCCGCTGACGCCCATCCCACTTCCTCTAAAATGCACTTCCGAGCTTTCAGCATTGAAAAGGGCAAGGCATGCTGCACCTCGTTCCCTTCTTTCAGGGAACATGAGTTATGGTGCATAACTTTCAGTTCCCTTTCAGTCATGTTCTCTCGATGCAACATATCTCTATGGGAACGTAATTCATTCACACCCTTGAAATGCTCAGTAGAATGCAATTGAGAAAATCTGCCTTAATATGGCAGGCATTTCCCAGCCACTCTCCACAAGGTATGTAGAGAGCACAGCCTGAGAAGAAAAATGCCACATGTAGAAACATCAGCCTGATGTTACCACTGGACACATAGATGAAAACACCAGCTAGAGACAGCATAAGCGTCCTCTGCTAGTGTGATTACTCATCATCAGTGGGTGGGCATCACAGGGTCAGCCCTCAATTGGTTCAGATCCTACCTCTCTGACAGATCCTTTTGTGTCTCCATCAATGATTTTAGCTCTGCAGTGGCAGCTCTTAAATGGGGGGGGTACCGCAGGGGTCCATCCTGGGTCCTCTCTTATGCCCCTTTTCCACTGCTCAGCTTGGGTCGGCTCAGATCGGCTCAGTTTGGTTCGGCTCACATGTAGTTCTGTTTCCATAGCACTTCTGTCCCCCTTCTGTGGGCGGGGTCCAGAATCCTACTCGTCTTACCACATGGTGGCAGTAGTGTTCCCTCAAGCTATTTACTAGTAGCCACCACAAGAAGAAGAACATGATAAAGGCTTTGACAGAATGTTGTGAAAGAGATGTCATGCTATAATGAGTACCTCATGAGCTGTAATTTTTAAACCCAATTCATAATCCTACCTTGTTGCCTTCTTTAAACCCATGTATTTTCCAATTTACTATTTTTACAATAAAGATGTATTAAAAACTTTTTTTATTATTTAGTTATGCACAAGTTGCTTGATAAAGTTGCAAAACCATATTTGTCTGAGCTGCTTCAACCTTCCTGCCCTCCCCGATCTCAGATCAGCTGAGCAGTTGGTGCTGACAGTCCTCAACTAGGATGAAGCTCAGAGGTGACAGAGCGTTTGGCGTTGTTGCTCCCAGGCTGTGGAACTGTTCAGTGTCAGAGGTGCCTTCTCTCTTCCTGTTTTTAAATCTCTTTTAAAAACACACTTTTATTCCTTGGCTTTTTACACGTGATCTTATCTTTTATGGCATGTTAACACACCTGCAGTAAGACTGGTATATGTATTTATTTTGTATGCTTTTTATAGTTTTTAATTAACTTGTCTTTTATGTTATTGTACAGCACTTTGGTTGACCCTGTGGTTTTTAAAATGTGCTTTACAAATAAAGATGATTGATTTAAAACATCACACTGTGATCTTTGAAACTGCCAGTGTCTCTCTGGCAAAGCTGCTTCTGGGCGCAGATGATGGATGGATGGATGGTCTGTGAACACCTTGAGGAGCTGAATGCGGTGGATGTTGATGCCTGTGTCTCCCTGGCAAAGCATGCTGCTGGGTGCAGATGATGGATGGATGGATGGTCTGTGAACACCTTGAGGAGCTGAATGCGGTGGATGTTGATGCCTGTGTCTCCCTGGCAAAGCATGCTGCTGGGCGCAGATGATGGATGGATGATGGATAGGTAGATGGATGGTCTGTGAACTTTAACTTTAAACTGTCCAAAGGACTTTGGCCACTTTTGACTGTTTTTGTCTGATTTCATCCTAGAACCAAACAATTTATAACGTAATAACAGTTGAGCATATTCTAATAATCTTTATGTTATGATTCTTTAAAGGTCAAATGCAAATGGAAAGTTCTCTTAACTTCCAGTATGGATTTAAACACTATACACACTTCACATTGTAAAATAAGCAGTGGTGGGCCTCCGACCGCTAGGTAGCGCTATTGCGCTAATCCGCTTGTAGCATAGCTAAATAATCTGTTAGCTTTACAGCAGATTGACTAAGTTTTATAATTCATAAGCGGATTTATGCTATTTTTATTTAAAATGCAGTACCGCTAATAACTAATTATCTATCAGTAAAAACGAAATAACGTATTTACGAGCAGCGCCGGATGTGGTCCGTGACAAAAAAGCGTCCCCCTCAGTCTCTTGGTGTGTGCTCTCTCTATCAGTTAGCAGCCAGTGTGTTACTCTGGAGCCTTATTGCTTGTTTTCGAAGAGTCAGACGAAGACTTTTTAACATGGAGGGTGAACTTATGGATGTTTCTCAGGGCCTACGCGACGCGTCTGGATTTAAAAATAGAATTTCGCCACATTAGCACTCTTCAAAATGGCGTCCGCGACGGCCAAAGAAGCCAGGATTTTACAACAAAACACGGTAAAACAATTATTTCTTTGCTGAGAAAAAATATATTTCATAGCTGACGTTATAGCACAAGTTTTTCTGAGCTTGAGAGTTTCACGAAATGGTCAAATCTGCTGGATTTAAAAAAGTAGTTCACCATTAGGACTCTTCAAAATGGCGTCCGCAGGGCAGCAAACTTACATACTCAGGGAATCACAAGGAACTCAGGAGACAGAGGCAACAGGAGACAATGCCAGGACAATGATAAACACAGAGATACAGACTTATTTTTGATTTGATTTGATGTTCATTCATTCATTTTAAAAGAACAATACAAAACAGTTTCATCAGATACAAGGATGAATAGACTTTTAGCTGAATGGATGGATGGATAGACAGTTAGCTGGATGGATGATCTTTAACAAGTTCTAAAATCATTAAAATTTAACCTCAGCTTGTGCCTCTGACCCAACAGAACCTCCTTCAGCAGCAGAATCCTCTGTGGTTCTCTGACTTCATCAGTCTGCAGGACTTCATCAGTCTCTCTCCTGGTTCTGGAGGAGTTCTGACCCACTCTTCTTTCCATTGTTGCTTCAGTTCTTTGAGGTTTCTGCTCAGCTCTCTGAAGGTTTCAGGTTCAGGTTCTGGACTCTGACTGGGCCGTTGATTTGATTTGATGTTTATTCATTCATTTTAAAAGAACAATACAAAACAGTTTCATCAGATACAAGAATACAAGTAGGATAAAATGAAAGGAGCAGAAAGAAGATGAAATCTTATTATATCTGCCCCTTATTTATTTGTAATATTGCTTTGTAATTGTTTTGCATGCTTTTCCCCAAACCTCAATACAATAGATTAAATGTGGAACAATGATTGTGTTATACAACATATACAGAGCTTTATCAATTAAAAAATCCCTGACTTTATATACAGGTACATGAACACACAGCATGACAATCACAAACACCTGGACAACAAAATGGAGGAGATAAGCAAGACAATTAACAGAGAGACCAGGGAGTGTAGGGATGGGGACCCATCACCTGAGAGCAACATGCTTACAACTGTTATCTTGAAGTTCTAGGGTGTAGAGAGCCACAGAAACGGTTATGGTAGGCCGGATTTGGCCCACGGGCCTTGAGTTTGACACATGCGATCTAGTGGTACTAAAAGTAACAAAAGAAGAAAAAAACAGCCAAATATGTCAGCAGTTTAGCTAACAGACTTTGGAATGGGTACATTTTGTCCTTGTGAAACCTGTTGAAGAGAACCAAACTAAATACTCTGAAACTCAAACAACTTACTGTATAACAGTTCATGCACCGCTAGTTGGCAGTGTAGTGCAAATATTGCATAACTTGCTGCTACCAATTGTTGAATTTAATTAGCGGATTAGAATTAGCTTCCCCTAATTTTCATAAGACATTAGTGCTTTTGAAATTGCGGACCTAAATAAATTAATTAGTGCTTTAGAAATAGCGGAACTAATTTTTGGATTAGCGTTACCCACCACTGAAAATAAGTTTAGGAAATTGAATGATCCAGGACACCACTTAAGAAAATATAACGTTTAATAGAGAAAAGGCACGGGAGCTGGGGCTCGCTGGCCTGCTGGTCTTCTTTGAGTTTTGGGTTTTCGCATTACCTTCTCAGGAGTCATGGCTGAAAAGAGTTAAGCCCATTAGCATTGCTAACGTTGTCCGGAAACGCCTCCCTCCTCGTGCCGCTTTCGCCGGCTAGCCTGCTACTTGTTAGCAGGGTAGCGGTGTCGCGCCGTCAGCGCTGTCGAGCGAAGCGGTCTGTGGAGAGAGGAGAAGAAAACTTCGAGGTGAAGGAAAAATGTGTCGGACCAGCTTTCGCTAGCCCAGCAGTCCGCAGGAAAAGATTCTCTCTATGCTCTGTGTAGGGAGCGAGCTCACCTCTGGTCGAGCGATGAAAATACAGAGAAGATCCGAGAAGAGTGTTTCAGATTTAAGCGAGGTAAAGGGCAATAAGAGAAAGTGGGATGGGCGTCAGCGGCTTCAGTACCCGGAGGGAGGGGCCTCTGGCACGACGCTGACGCCCTTGCCGTAAAGGCGTGAGTGTATTACGTTAGGTAACCGCGCGGAGGCGCTGATTCCCATAGCGATATGTTGCACTGAGAGAACATGACTGAAAGGGAACCAAAACGTATGTTTCTACACTACCGAAAGTGACAATGTTTTTTAATGGGTCTAAAACTTCATCAACTGCTGCGTGCGGCCCATTGAAAGTGTGGGGGAACCGTCTCTGGGATACAGGAAGTGAATGCTGCCGCGGCAGTGACGAAGATGAGGTAAGAGTTTTAGGAAATATTTTGTAGGTAGGGTAAAAGAAATCCTGACAGTAATCAGCTGAGAGAACCACTATTTTCATGTTTTCTTTCTGTATCAAAATATTAAAAGATACTCGTCCTAAATCTTCTGACTTAAAATGAGGACAGATAGAGGGGATTTTATATTTTACCTACTTCAGCTGCTTCTTTATTATATTATTAAAATATACGGACTATATATTGAATAGAATAGATCTAAAATATTCCACAGTTATCTATTAATTTTTTTTCTCAACCATTTTACAAAATATTTGACTGTTAAAACTTCATCAGACTATCGTTTTGTTATTTGATCCATAGTCCCTCCATTAAATACATTATAAAGCACAACTTATAGCTTTCAGAGTAATGCAAAAACGTGTTTTTAATAATGACTGGTTTGCTTTGGACAGAAATGCCACTGTTAGTTTAAAACAACAGAATCAAAAGGCTAGGATTACTAAATTAAATTGTTATCTAAAATGTAAAAATTGATATAAATGAAAAGTGACATTCCCTGATGCCTGCTCAATAATCCAGGTGGAACAATCTGTGACATTATTTGAGTCATTTAGTTTACAGTCTGTGTAAGTCTGATGCCTGGCATGGGCGTAGCCAGAATTTTTTTGGGGGCGGTTCGTTTTAAATGAGAAGTTGACCAAAGCAAACTAATGTGCCTGGATAGGTCAATGGATAAAGTGTTTGCCTTCAGTCCCAAAGCTCATGAGTTCAAGTCCCGCATGGTACAATGTTTTTTTTTTTTTAAATTCATTCCAGATTAAAAAAGCACAAGAAAACTATTTACAAAACGGCAAGAAATAAAACAATGCATTAAATGAAAGGAATCAGACGAAGAAAATAATCTTATCTGCCCCTTCTCAAACTATTTTTTTTTTCAAACACTCTTTTATTGGATAAAAAAAGAAGAATGTGTTAACCACAGCCTGTGGTTAACACATTCTTCTTTCTTCACAGGCATATTAACTACTTTTTTTATCCAATAAAAGACAAATGTAAAATTAGTTGTTTGAATCGAGTGTTTGAAAAAAAAAATAGTTTGAGAAGGGGCAGATAAGATTATTTTCTTCGTCTGATTCCTTTCATTTAATGCATTGTTTTATTCCTTGCTGTTTTGTAAATAGTTTTCTTGTGCTTTTTTAATTTGGAATGAATAAAAAAAAAAAAAAAACGTTGTACCATGCGGGACTTGATCCCACGAGCTTTGGGACTGAAGGCAGACACTTTATCCATTGATCTATCCAGGCACATTAGTTTAGCATTGTCAACTTCTCCTTTAAAAGTGGGCGGTTTGTTCGAACCCCCCGAACCCCTCTTGCCTACGCCACTGCCTGGTACCCACTGCACAACTCGAAACGCGCCTGCCACCCCCTTTTGGCCGCTGGTCACGGTCCCACTGGCCACTGAAGACCGTCTGATGACGTACACTAGGGGGTAGCAGAAGGAGGGGTCTCTAGCTTGTTTTCCGGGTTCAGTAGCTTGTTTTCCGGGTTCAGTTGTTGTGTTAACTGCACCTCCGACGGTCTTTGATGAGATAAAACGTTTTTTTATGTTTGGGGTGATCTACACTGGAGAGTACAGCAGCCTGTCAGCAGCAACTGTAAAAATGTCACGTTTCTTACCGGAGTTTGGTTCCAATTCATGGAGGCTCGATCCGGTGAGTTTAAAAAGTCCAAAAAAAGTCCCGTTGTGGTTGTGTAATCAGATAGCAGAGGCTCTCTCGACTGTTTGCTGGACGCGTCGAGCCACCAGAGATCGGATTTTATGGCGTTGGCAGTTCGACGCCGACACGCGCGTGCGTGTGCAGGCTGCCCCCGCGCCGCTTCGATCACTTGAATCGCGCCGCTTCCCGGCTCGCCGTGACTCCACGCGTCTCCTCATAGACTTTGAATGTAAACCGGCCGCTTCAGCCGCCCGACAACGGGGCAGTGGGTAACCGGCATTACAGTCGGTGTAAGTCTTAAGGTTTAAAAAGAAGTCAAAACTTTCAGTCGTAATTATGGAAACTTGGATAAATGAGAGCCGTCACATGTATTAAATGTAATAATTTCTTATTTTTCCTTTTATTTCCACCAACACTAACATATTTGTTGTTTTTTTCAGATGCAGGCTTTAAACATGCATCATTAAAGACCAGAAAAAAGACAGAAGACAACTTTCACAGAAGTCCAGCTGAATAATCAAGGTAATTCATGATCACTTAATGCTGTAAAAAGTTTCTCATGCCTGGACATCTTGATGTTCATATTGAGCCAGTGTGTGAATTCATCTCAAAGTACCACATCTCAACTACAAACACTCACTTTTTCACATTGATCTAACAACTGTTCCCTGTTACAGAATATGTAATATAACGTTAAAAGAATTAAAGTTGTGAAAATCTTCTAATTTAGGAAAATATATATCTACTGTATTGCTCATATCTACCCTCTATTTGTTTGTGTTTATTTAGTGTTGTTGAATTTTGGTGTAAGACTTTATTTAGAGGCTTTTATTGCAATAATAAAACATGTTTTGCAAAAATACTTTAAAGGATAGTTGTACCTTATTAAAGTAGAGAAAAAAAACGGTTGTTTTTATTGTCTAGTTCCCAGTATTAGAGTATGAACATGAAAATCATTGACCTTCAGGGCAGGGCCTAATGGTACATTTAGGCTGACTTGGGGGAGGGCCCCTTTACAAAGGTTTGCCTGGGGCCCCAAAATGTCTAAGTCCGCCACTGTATCTACCCTCCTCTCAACATGTCAAGATCTCCACCTCCGTGTAAGAACCAAACAACCTGAGATTGACCGACCATTCCTCCTTCATCCTGGACTCATGCTATTTCTCCTGCCCCAAGTTTCCCAGGTTCCCTTGTAAATTATACTGTTAATATATCATCATAAATGTGAATAAATCACTTTATTTATTATTACGAGTTTGAGTCTGTTTACACTCAGTGTGGGGTTTCCAGCTTCTTCCTTTCACAGGTCCCTGAGGCAGAGTTAACGAGTCACAGCTGACAGCCATCTCCACTAATCACCACCAGGACTACCGTATTTTCCGGTGTATAGGTTGCACATTTTTATGGTTTTTTTCAAGGCCTGCGACCTATACTCAGGTGCGACCTATATATGGCTTGTTATCACTTTCGGTGAAACAAATTTTTAAATCCAGCTCATTTCACAATTACGTTCATTTATTAAGGAAAAGTTCAGCTCAGACATATATTTGCTATAATTTTTATCAAACAAATAATTGTTTTTAAGTGTTAATCTTCTTAAAAGCCTTGCTGTGCGCTCCTGTGGCAGACATTTGCAGCAGAGCTAAACGTAGGTGCGACCACCAGTACGACCTATCTAGGGATTTTTCCAATCTATTGGTGATAATTGGACAATGCGACCTATACACAGGTGCGACCTATACACGAGAAAATACTGTATATAAGACTGCTGGCTTGCTTCATTCAGTGTTGAAGTATTACCTACTTTATGACCTTGGTCCTCCTGTGTCTCACATCTTGGTTCCCTTATCAGTCAGTCACTCTGTGCAACATAGATGATATGGGAAATTGCGCTCTGCGCGATTACCTGAAGGAATACAATCACGCCTTTACGGCAGGGACGTCAGCGTCACGCCAGAGACCCCGCCCTCTGGGTACTTAAGGCGCTGACGCCTGTCCTACTTTCTCTTATTGCCCTTCACCTCGCGTAAACCTGAACTCAAGTCTCTTTGTGCTTCATCGCTCGACCAAAGGTGAGCTTGCTCCCTACACAGGGCGTACACATTTTACCTTAACCCCAAAGTTTTTTCTTCTCTCTCCGCAGACTGCTTCACTCGACGGCGCTAAAAAAAAACATGGAACGTCGCCATTTTGTAGTTCTCTTTCCACCAGCTTGCACTGTAACGCAAGTTAAAAGAACTACATTACCCAGAAAGCAACGGTACTTCCTGCCACTGCTTTCGCCGGAAGAAGAGTAGCAGCAATGGAGGGAGTAAAGACGAGTGGAGAAACCGATGTGGTTAAAGTTGATTTGCAACGCAAAGTCAGAAGTAACAATCTTTCTATTAAGCTCACAGAATTGGCAGGAAAGTCGCAAGTGAGTAAAATGCAACATTCTATGTTGGGGTTTATTCAATTAACTGACCTCCAAATGAGCTAAAAACAGAGACTAAGGTGGTCCTCTGCAGGAAAATCTATAGAGATCACAGGCCATGTACTACGTTTTGTGCTCTTTAGTGATTTTATTTATTTATTTTTGTTTACATTAAGGCAAAAATGCCTCCCTCTACTGCCACAGATGAACTGTTTCTGTTGCTATATCTATTTAAATCAAACTGCAAAACACAAAGTAGCCTAATCTTAAAAACATTGTGGTGAAGATTAAATTAATTGTATTGCTTACGAGTAAATTAGGAAGAAAAGATGGGAGCGGTACAGGAGCGGGAGTCATTTTGAATGGGAGCGGGATGGGAGTGGGAGTCATTGCACCAGGAGTGGGACGGGACATGAATTAATTTTTTACTCAAGCCTGGGAGTGGGACGGGACAGGATTTTTTTCTGTGGGAGTGTGACGGGACAGGAGTAGAAATTCACTCCCGTGTCACCCTCTAGCTCAGACCCAGACTGTGGAGGTAAAGGGTTGCCACTGGTTGCAGGATCTCATTTCATTATTTGTCCCTGTGGAGTAGAGGCAGGGCAGCTGACTCAGGTCCCAAAAGTCCCAGGTTCGATCACCAGCCATTCCCACATGTTGTGGTGTCTCTGAGCAATACATTGAATCATAGGGCCGAGATGGTGTAGAGGCAGGGCAGCCGGCTCAGGACCGGAAGGTCTCGGGTTCGATCCCCGGTCACGGCATACCTCGTTGTGTCCCTGGGCAAGACATTTAACACCGAGTTGCTCCCGGTAGGACTGGCAGTGCCTTGCATGGCAGACTACCGCTACCGGTGTATGAATGTGTGTATGAATGGGTGGATGGTTGGTACTGTGAAGCGCATTGGGGCCCCTCAAAGGGGGCTGGAAAGCACTATATAATGCCCCTTTTCCACTTGGTGGCCCGGGTCGGATGTGACGTCATATTTGCGTGCCAAACGCGCGTTGGACAGCATTTCCACCTAACAGATGCGCCGCGCCGCGCCAAGATTCCGGACTCATCTCATAGCAGGGTCCAGGCCGGCTGGCCCCGAACCGTGGGGAGGAGGCTGGACTGAGTTTGAGGAAGTGGCTGCCGCGAGGGAGCAAACACCGAAGGACTTTACAAGATTAACATGGTAAAAACAATTATTTGTATTTAAAATTATAGCAAACATGTGTCTTAAGCCGAACTATTCCTTAATAAATTCACGTTGTTGTCAAAACGGCAGGATTTAAAAAAGTAGTTTCGCCACGTGCACGCGCGCCCCCGCGCGCGCACGTGAGCCGTCTTTATTTCTATAATGTAGCTAAATAAACGCTTTAAAAAATATATTTCATAGCTGACGTTATATCAAGAGGGTGCTTGAGCTTAACAGTTCCTTAATAATTTCACGTTGTGGTCAAATCAGCTGGATTTAACAAAGTAGGTCGACACGTGCACATCACATGCACGCGCGGGTGGGGTCGATCGGCGTTCTTTCTTTTAAATGTAGCTAAATAAAAGCTTAAAAAATATATTTCATAGCTGGCTTTATACCACGAGGGTTCCTCAGGTTAACAAGTCCTTAATAATGTCACGTTGTGGTCAAATCTGCTGGATTTAAATTGATTTGTTTTGACTAATTCCAAACCTGTCACATGTGCTTCGAAAATAAATTATTAAAAAATCGAATTTTAATTCAAATAACTCCAACAGCTTACAGTATGCACATAAACATGTAGTGATTACACTGTGTTGGTTTGAAAAATATCTGCTTTGTGGTTTCTGAGATCTAAGATATGTGTTAAATACTAGTAGAAAAAAAAAGCTAGGTCGACACACTTATGTCTATAAAAAATCGAATTTTAATTCAAATAACTCCAACAGCTTACAGTATGCACATAAACATGTTGTGATTACACTGTGTTGGTTTGAAAAATATCTGCTTTGTGGTTTCTGAGATATTTGATATATGTATATATATCTTACATATATCTTATAAAATATATCTACATATAAAACAGTTTCTAGACTGAATTACCGGTAACCATGTTTTTCTTTTTTTTACAGTTAAGACGAAGAAGTCAACACCAGAATTTATCAACTTGTGTCTTCTGGAGGAAGCCCATGAGACAACAGGAAAAAAATCATTTAGGTGGATGCAGTATTTATTTTTGTGCTTTTTTCACTTCTTAGTTTTCATAATAAACATTTTATTTCTTAAGTGGTGTCATTGAACAATAATTTCCTAAACATATTTTACAATGTTAAGTGTGTACAGTATAGTGTTTGTTTAAAAACATACTGGAAGTTAAGAATATTTTCCATTTGCATTTGACCTTTAAAGAATCATAAGAAAAAGATTATTAGATTTGAACAGCCATCCATCCATCCATCCATCCATCCATCCATCCTTCCTGATGTCGTGTCATGAGTAGTGCAGCAGCTTTTGCCAGGATGCACAGATGTCAACATGAACCCATCCATCCATCCATCCATCCATCCTGATGTCGGGTTGTGGGTGCAGCAGCTTTTCCAAGGATGCACAGATGTCAACATGAACCCATCCATCCATCCATCCATCCATCCTGATGTCGGGTTGTGGGTGCAGCAGCTTTTCCAAGGATGCACAGACGTCGCCATCAACCCCGATGAAGCTGTTCTTGGATGCCCAAACGAGTTTCCTGATCAACAAACATTTAATTATTAATACTTTGTTTTTACGTTTAAAGAAACATGCTTTTAATGTTTATGGGACAGTTTAAACCAAATTATCCATTTGCATTTGACTTTGAATTATCCCTGACAAAATATTACCGTTTAAATTTAATGAAATACAAACATTTAATATTACAGGGCCAATTGAAACCTAATTAATTCCTAATCTGTACCTTACTGTAAAAATAGTTTAACTGATTACAGGGCAGTGTGATCAATGTGTTAAGCAATGTTAACAGGAACCTTGTGCATATATGAGAATAATCTTTATTATAAAGAAACAAAATGGAAAACACATGGGTTTAAAACAAGCTGAAAAGTCTATAAAGTAAGATCAGAGCATTAAATAGCTCAAGGGACATTACCGCCAACAGGTGGTGAGACAAGGTCCTGCAGGGTGTTCTTCTTCTAATGTTTAGTGGTGGCTAGTAAATAGCTTGAGGTAACACTACCGCCACCACGTGGTAGGACGAGTGAGATTCTACACCCCGCCCACAGAAGGGCTGCAGATAGTGAATGGAGACAAAACCTACATGTGAGCCGATCCTAACTGGAACAGACCGGACCAGACTGAGCCGCTCTGGGCCGGTAAGTGGAAAAGGGGCATAAGTAAGCTCCATTTACATTGAATCCCTAGTTGCTCCCCGGGCGCTTACATAGCTGCTCACTGCTCCGCCTAGCTGTATCCCAGGTGCGATGGGGTGAATGCAGAGAACCAATTTTGCCATTGTATGGGAACATATAATGATGGCAACACATAGCACTTTACTTTACTTATGAGTCCAATATGTCTGTCCCTGTGTATGAGTTGCACTGTATTACATTCTACCGTTGTTTAGGTCTGGTTGTTAAATTTTGTTCAGTTTCAGGGACAGCAGCGACACATCCTGGCCTCCTAAGTTTGAAAAGCCTCTGCTGAAACAGAATAAATAATATTTGTGCAAAGCGTGGTCATGGCAGTGAACGTGGATTCAGCTGTTGCCATGATACACCAAATGTAAGGCAATGTTTCACAGTCACTATGGTTACACAAGGTGGGTAACCTCAAGGTTAAAAGTAGAAGATCTCCTTGGAAACATTCTTAGAGTAGTATTTCGTCAGCAGCAGCAGAGATGGGCTGATTTTGTCTGTATTATTGTGCAGCTTCCATTGGGTTGATGGATCTGCTGACTCTGTCGAAGGGGGGCACAGCTTCACTGGCAGCCTGTTTCTGATGAACACTCATGAGGGAAGACCAATTTAGAGAAATCTTATTTGACGATTGCACCTCATGAAGCCTCACTCTAGACTCTTTTTGTACATTTAGAGTAGCAGCTTCCAAACAGATGTCTCATCTCTCTGCCCTCTCGATGTCGTGTGAACTGGATAATAAGAAAATGACTGTGAAGCCTAAATAATCCAGGACTCTTGCCTCACTTTAACTCATCTCCATTCAGAGCGACAGTGCCAACAAAATGTATTCACCCCTTTTACTTTTTTATGCTTTTGATGCCCTTGTTTATCAAAGATATACAGGTTCTAGTCATATAATTAAAATATCATGAAAAAGTTAATTTATTTCAGTAATTCCGTTCAAAAAGTGAAACATATATTATATCCATTCGTTACACACAGACTGATATACTGTATTTTAAATGTTTATTTATTTTAATGTTGATGATTACAGCTGACAACTAATGAAAACCCCAAATTTAGTACCTCAGAAAATTAGAATATTATGAAAAGGTTCAATATTGAAGAGACTTGGTGCCACACTCTAATCAGGTAATTAACTCAAAGCACTTGCAAAGGCTTTTAAATGGTCTCTCAGTCCATTTCTGTTGGCTACTCAATCCTGGTGACGACTGCTGACTTAACAGTTGTCCAAAAGATGACCTCAGACACCTTGCACAAGGAGGGCAAGACACTCTAGGTCATTGCTAAAGAAGCTGGCTGTTCATAGAGCTCTGTGTCCAAGCACATTATTAGTGTTGCGGTTCAAAAGTTGAAGGAAAGCTCTGAAACGAATGTGCAAGTTTTAGGCAGGTTTATTGTACATTATAAGAATAAACCTTACAGCTACCAACAGACCTGACTCCAAGCACAGTCCAACACACACACATCTTCGAAGGCGGACCACGGTTTTATACCTCTAGATGACGTCATCGCCTCGTGGGACCAATCCTGGAATCGAACCGCCTTGGAACCGCCCTAGAACTTTTCTACTCTGTGAGTGATCCGCCTCTCAGCCAATCAACTACCAGCTCTGTATGTCAATCATCCAGTGTTGTGTCTGTTGTATTATGCAGGCGTGTAACTGAAAAACTCTTCCCTATTGGAAATAAAACCCGTAAATAAAGGTTCCATCTTGAATATATTTTCACATTATATGGTGGAATTAAGTGAACATAAATCATAACACATAATATGTGTGCTTCAGGTGTAATACTGATATACATATATTTCAATTCCCCTTTTGACATGACAAACATCATGTCAACAAAAACCCTATATGTACTATGTGCGTATGCAATTAAGAACTGGACACACAATGGAAATCACTAACATTCCCACCCACAGCAATATTACATCTAAGTTACCCACCCAGAATATAAATCCCTTATACAGGTGACCCCCGACCTACGACCCCATCGACCTGCGAACCACGGGACCTACGAACATATCATATTTAATAAAAATATGAAATTACTGTATTAAAAAAAATAAAAATATATATTTTTTTTGTGTTTAAATGTTCTTAATTTCATGTTCTGGTTGTTTTAAAGGCTTTATAAATAATAATTATGATAAAAAAGATCATTTCTGATCATTTTTGAGCAATTTTTGAGCAATCTTGGGCAACAGGAAGTAGGTCTTCAGTTTACACGGTCACAAATTAATGTAGAACACCGGACGCTATTTTAGGTTCAGTCACTGGGGTCTCCGGTCACAAATTAATGTAGAACACCGGACGCCATCTTAGGTTAGCTGCCGAGAGCCGGACGAAGACTGGTGACCAGGATGGCTTCATATGGATTAATTACTAGCTGGAAACGTCTCTGTGAACTTTGTGGATGTCTCAGGCAGCAGCGGATTTATCGCCGATCGTGCCAGGCCGCCGTGCGAACACCTCCGGCCGGCCTGGCTACACCTCCGGCCTGGCTAGCTCCAGAGCTAACACTGGAGCTAACACGGGAGCCGGCCTTTTGAACACTGGTGACCAGGATCGCATCATATGGATTAATTACTAGCTGGAATAGCTCTGTGGACGTCTCAGGCTGGAGCAGCGGCTGGAGCAGCAGCTGCAGATTGATCGCGCCGCCGCTCCAACACTAGCTCATGGCTTGGCTAGCAGAAGCTAGCCAGCTAGCTAACACAGGTCTGGAGCAGCTGCGGTGGCTTGCCGGCCCCCGCGCTGCTTGGCCCGAAAACAATCAACGCATGGCAACCTATGTCGGCTTTGACCATCTCAAAGTAAGAAAATATATTTTTATTTATTCTGTAAATGTGAATAGCAATGTTTAACATTACAGTACACTACTTACATGCTTAAATGTGTGCGCGCGCTCCGTTAGCATGATAAATAAAGGTTGAATGAATGAATGAATGAATAATTTTTTTTTTAATATAATTTTCACCCCCTACCTACGAACGGATCGAGCTGCGAACCGTTCTTAGGTCCCTAACTCGTTCGTAAATCGGGGGTCACCTGTATAAAAATAAGCATCAATACTAATTGGTAACAAAACTACGTAAGAAAATATACGGTAACCATCAGAGCTTATATGCTGGAAACGCAATACAAAACTAACAATCTAAAAAATAAATGTAACAAAAAGCAAAGAAATCAACCAAAAACAAAGAATAAAATAAAACAACAAATAAATGTAATAAGAAATAAACAAAACAAACAAAACAACAAATAAATGTAATAAGAAATAAACAAAACAAACAAAACAACAAATAAATGTAATAAGAAATAAACAAAACAAACAAAACAACAAATAAATGTAATAAGAAATAAACAAAACAAACGGGAAAAGTAATAAAGAATAAACAAAAACAAACAAAAATAAATGTAAAAATGAAACCATAAAACAAATAAAAATAAAAACAAAACAATAAAATGAAGCGGACTGTCCCTCCTATCAAATATCACGCCTCAACAGGGTATATGCAGGAATAATGAAGTTAAATTCAATACCTTTAAAAAGGCGTTCAATAAAAAACAACTGGACTTTAATTCGACCTTATAAATTCAATACTTTCTCAAAAACCCTTAAATTTCCCCAAATTTGATTTATCAACTCTTAACAACTTCAAAACATTGCATATACTCTGCTCCAGTGTGTGCATTTCTGGTATGTGTTAACCTTAGCAAAGAATATAAACTATGCTTTAGCCAAGTCAGGCCATCTCATCTTCATCATCATAGACACCTGTAAGGGGAAAAACCCTACACTACTCTGTTGACTAGTCTGATATCTGAGAAAAAGCTCAACTGCTCTTATTCAGAGATGTCTGCGATAAGGGCTAAGACCACATTCAGAAAATTAACACTAAACCTATGATTAAACTGATCAGAACAGAAAACACAAAAATCCTTCCATAACCTGTTAAACTCAATTATCTTATTCACATCCATATACTGTATATATATATTATCTTCTGTACCAAAATGTTTATCACAAACAACTTCCTATCAGTAGAATCCACTGCTAGGCTGCTCTGATACCCCTTAACTAAGGTGCAGCTAATTATATTCTCTAAGAATCAAAATTGATAAAACTAAATTATATATATGGAAAAGTAGTGAAAACCCTATAATTTTTACAAAAATCTATGAACGCACAACTATTGAACTGCACATTCACAAGGCACAAACATATATATTCTCATTAATCTGTCTGAGACATTCACATTCTGTCTGACTCATTCATCTCAACAACCTTCAATCCTCACATTCATTCTTCACAGGCGTAAGAATAATCATATGTAACTTCAACATACGGTGTAAACAACAATTGAGAGGTTTCAACAAATATTGAGAAATCCTTGGCATTTAATATTAGTTGGTTAGTTAATGTGATTAGTTCTGCTCTGCTGCATGTTCCACACCTTTACCTGTAGGATAAAAAATGGTGCAGGGAAATAGATCTTCCCTTCATTGTTCACACTGCAACATTAAACATTCATTCAACATTAATTAATCCGCTGAAAAGGGGAGGAATGTAAACCCAGTTATGGTAAGTTTTTTCTGCTTGCCCATCACAGCTGTGGAATCAAGTGATTGTAAAGTGCATTTCCCCTTTTCAAATATAAATTATTCACAATTTTCATCAGAAGTCCAGTCGATTTTACCTGTAATAAGGAATAAAAAGTCAGCACCAGACTGTATGAAATACCCCAAACATTCTTGCCCAAGAGGTGGATTTAACAGAATCTTGTTGATCAATTATTATCCAACAACCTGCTTTGAGACACTCAGTAAATTTTTTTATATAACTGTATGATTGACAAGCGTTCCTGTAATGGCTGTGAAATTAAACTGCAGGAAATTAACTACCACGAATCTCTTTGATCTGCTAATGTCAGAGTCTGGGTGTACCTGAATCTGAACATCTGCAACCTCTGTTCCACCTTCCCCTCTTCTGAGCAAGAAGTTAGGGTCCTCATCACAAGATCTGTTGACATTGTCGTGAACAACTTCAGGGGAGCCTGTCTTAGCTGTCGATGCAACCCACAGAGTGAGCCCTGTAATCAAAATTCCAAAAGTGGTTACCACACTTGACCTCACCGCTAGGAAATTCATTCTTCCTGTAACAATTATGTACAACAAACAACGTCCCCTTTTTATGTAATGTTATTTTAAGTCTGTTTTGAGTTTTTCCTCAAGTTGTATCAGGCCCTGGAACTGGTCGAGATGCAGTGTCACTCTGTACAGATGTAACTCCCAGCTCCTCAGACACACCCAGTCCTTAAGATGCGCCCAGCCCCTCAGACGCGCTCAGCTCAGCCAAGTCGTCTCGTACCTGCTGTACAATACATTGAGAAGGGTCAGAATTTGATCTTATTGTGCACTTTCATACATCAAAACGTGTAGTCTCTCAGTCAGCTTCCCTCTTTGAAACAAGACGGCATTCACAAATCCGTCTTTTTCATCCACTACCAAGTGAAATGGCCAGGAGTAATCTGGACACTGCAGAGAGCACGCATCAAACAAAGCTAGTTCAATCTCCACAAATGCCCTGTCAGCTTCCTCCGTCCACTGCAGTGGGGACACAAAATTTTTATATCCCACAGCCGAAATGAGGCTTCTCAAAGGAGTCATCTTACGGCTGAAACCAGGAATAAAGTTCTTACTGTAATTGATCAGCCCCAAAATTTTTAACATCATCCTAACATTTGCTGGTTTAGAATGATTTAAAATGGAGCTTTTCTGAGATGGTGTCAGTTGCAGGCCAGAGCCAGAGATGAGCCTACCCAAAAACTGAACTTTTGAACGACCCACCTGTAATTTGTGTTTTGACACTTTAAAACCACACTGGGCTAGATGTCGAAGCACAGCTTCAGATGCCAGCATAATAGCTTCTGAAGTCGGAGCTGCTATCAGAATATCATCGACGTATTGGATTAAAACCACTCCTGGTGGCAAAGGCAAATCAGTAAGGACTTGCTTTAATACATGATTGAACAAAGAGGGCGAATCCACGAAATCCTGAGGTAATCTACTGTACGTGAATTGTTTCCCCTTAAAGGTAAATGCAAACAGATCCCTTGATCCAGCGTCCAGAGGCACACAAAAGAACGCGTTCGCCAGGTCAATACAAGTAAAAAACTTGTGTTCAGGCTGAATAGCATTCATCATAACATAAGGATTTGGAGTACCATAATTAGATGGAACAACAACCTTATTTATAGGCCTCAAATCATGGACTAAACGGTAATGAGATTTATCAGCTTTTGGTACCGGGTGTAGAGGTGTGTTCCAGCTCGAAACAGTAGGCTGCAACACACCAGCTTCCAGCAAACCCTTAATAGTTTGCTCTATACCGTCAATCTGCTCCTGTCGGAGTCGATATTGATGTTTATAGATTGGAATCGTGCCTGGCTTCAGAACGATCGAGACAGGGTTGACACTCAGCAGGCCCACATCTGTAGAACTCCTGGCCCAAAGTGTATCAGGCAAACTGGCTAACAGTTTGTCCGTATCAACATGGTCTGTGTTTTCTCCGCCATGTGATCTAGGCAGAGAATGTTTCTCAGGTAACAATAATGTGAATGATCTGTGTGTGATCCTGTAAGTATCAGTTTCTGGAGAATAGTGTAAGTGTGGATTTTGTGTAGGCACCCATTCCCTTACAGCAAGACAGCGTCTCATCACAGGACCTAAATTCTTCGCATCAGCACCAGACACAACCATCAATGACACATGTGGAGCTGATACATCGCCAAGCATATACAGTTGCAGTAACGGTGCGGGCAATTTCACGCCTGCCACCACTCCCTCCGGGGCCACATAAATGTCCATGATTTCAGCCACTGGAAATTCACCAGTCTCTTGACAATGTTCAAGCAGTCCTGTCCAGAGCACATCGTAGTCCCCATCACCACAAAGGTCATAGTTCAGCGTGCAATGTGCCACATCAGGAAGCGTGTCATAAGATCTTATGACATTAATCCAGGCGTTCCAGCTCTGCAGTGTGTCGTACAAGAGCGTAGTTGTAAAGTCAGGAACTGCTCCCCACCAAACTTCAGCTTGAAATTCGGCTGGACCAGACTCAGCAGAAGTCCCTTCAACCTGGAGCATCTGATGAATGGAGCTTTTCACTGTAGCACAGTACTGAACAGTTCCATCAGGAAAACTCAGCTGGACGTTGTCAGGACTCATCATCAAAGTCACGTTCTGATCACACAGAATGTCTCGTCCAATCAAGTTCACTGGACATGTGTCAGAAATCAGGAAGGAGTGTTCAAAGCGCAGATTATTCCACACGAGAGCGGCCACTCCTCTGGCTTGATCGTGGGAGTGACGTGTTAACTGACGAATACCTGGCGCCTGTATCAACCATACACATGTGATTTCGGCCGTTAATGGTTAACGATACCAAAAAGGCTCTAAATACAAGACGCCACCTACTGCCGGACCAGGGCACCCCTATTGGATAGGATATTGGCCTGGGGCCTGATTATTGGCTCCCGGCATAGGGCCATGTGGAGTATTATCTGGTGGTGGTGGATATACGTCATGTGGATAACGAGCTGGCGTCACCTCCTGTCTCGATAAATCCTGTTTGGTCGGACATTGAAAATACCAATGTCCCACCCCGTTACACCGGTGGCACCTGTCCGTGGGTCGAGGGTTGCCCCTCAGACGTTTGTTCCGACCCCTGCGCCAGGATGTGGATGGGCCCAGAGGTCTCTGTTGATATGAATTATCAGATGATGTAGGAGGACCCTGAACCTGGGGCATCTGAATTGCATTCACCTTTGTGAAATTAAGTTTGTCACGTATGTCTTTTAATTGGGCCTTAGCTAATTGAGTTTCAAGGGATTTCAATTCCCTGTCATCAGACTCCCTCTTATCAAAAGATTGATCAATAAAATGAACAATGTGGGCTGCCCATAAATCATAATCCATCTTTGTCAGGCCAACAACAGACGCCAAGCTCTTCTTAACATCATCAGACAGAGAGCTCTCTACAGCTCCTCTGAACAACAGTTGAGTCGTAGGATCAATCGTTGGATCATTTCCAGTTCTATTTTCCCACAAGAGTTTTACTCTAGATAAGTAGGTCGTGCCCCGTTCTGTAACAGCCGGAGGAATCTCACACAAGTCTGAAGATTTCATAGACGTCGGATATTTCTCTCGTATAATTGGCCATAAAATTTGAACGTGGTCGTGCAGTGTGTCACTGTCTGGGTCCAATTTAGTCCCAGCAGCCTGTTCTATTTCAGTCAAACTACCAAACGACGTGCATGCTGTGAAAACCCTCCTCCAATCACCCAGACATGGCACAATTCCGGCGCATGCCTCCAGAAAAGCGCGGATCCAAGCCGAACCTCCTTTCTGGATATCAGGCAAACGCTGACGGATCAACTCAGTATCCTGCAAACTAAAAGGCGTGTAAGTCTGTTTGCGGACTCCCTCAGCTGTGGTGGAAGAAACGAGAGGTAACATGAATTGAGCAGGAGGCGCTGCGTCAAGGCATGTGTGAACATTATCAGCAATTCTATTTAATCGACCTGAATTTCCTCGCTGCCAGCCAGTGACCTTATCAAAAGTTGTGGCAGGAGGCCTGAGGTCAGGACAAGCAGTTGGACCAGGACAGGTCAGTGGCACGGAGTCATATGAAGCCCCCAAAGATGTCACGCTGAAAGAAGCATCAGAGGACGGTGGACGAAACACATCACCTCCCCTTTGTTCACCCACAGAGCCAGGAGTGGTGTGAATACCACCCATCAATGTTTGCACATGGTCTTGCACCACGTTCCTATTTTCAGCTGATTTTGTCTGTAAAATACCTCCTGTAACGAGAAGCAAGTCTGAGCTGGATCTAGTGTGTTCAGAACCAGATCCCAATGAGAGCTCAGCCAGATTTATGGATAGCTCTGACAATGGCATTTGATTGTGTGGAGTTAATCCCACAGGTGCATACGGGGGAGGACGAGGAGGAGGAGGAGGTGCGGGGCAAAGAGGAGGAGGGGGGAAGCACAAGGCCGTTGAGCTTCAAGGCATGTCTCCGTTCTGCCAGTCATGACCATAACGTGCGCCTTTTCAGCCTCTATGTTTTCATAAAATAGCACCAACAGTCACAGCAACAATAAAAAAATAAAACAACCCAACCGTGAACTATCAATTAACTAACTACTTTACTGTGGAGTCTTTCCAACAGCAGCGTTGAACTTAAACGAACAAACAATAAATCTGAGCCGTTCCCTGGACCAGAACTTACAGAATGGTCCAGTGAACTCACCTCACTCAGGGGCAGCTGTGTTACAGGCGCGGGGGACCGGGGGGGGGGGGGTAACCTCAAGGAGATGTCTCTTCCCTGGTACGAGCATGGAAGGAGGAAGAGGTGGGGGCCCTGTGGTGTCAGGCACTAAGGTCTTATCTGTTGACGGCCATAAAACTGAATGTGAGCCAACAACTTGTCTCTGTGAAACTGCCCTGTGCACACTTCTCAAGCAGATTTCTGTCCAACAGCAGATGGAGACAGGTCATCCACACCAGGAAACATTCCTGACCGACACATGTTATTCACCCAAGAAACTAAACGTCTTTTCTCATCAAGAACATTCTTGACAGCTACCTTCCGACTCCATGAAACCCACAACTCATGTAATACAGATCCTAATGTGCCAGGGGCACAATTTTTCCAAGTTTGTATAGGTATGTCAGACATTATAATGTTATACACGTGTTTTACAAGGGTGAAGTGAGCAAACCTCCAGCCAGGACCATGGACAGCTGCAGTAGCCAACCAAGAAACTGCCTGTTTTAAATCACCCTCCTAAAACACCCAATAAAAATGCCACCCCAGAGCACAGCAGTGGTAGCCTCTATTAGACTTCACAATTTGACCTACTGCCGGCAAATACACCCACTGAAACAATATATAAAATAAAAAATCTTTCCCTGTTGCCTTATGGCCCTTTTCCACCGGTCGGCTCGGGTCGGATGTTACGTCATATGTGCGTCGCAGAGACCCCCTTTCATCCTTTCCCACCGGATATTCCGTGCTGAGCCGCGCGAGATTTCCTGAGATTTTCGGGCTGGTTTCATAGGGGTACTGAAGCGAGCTCACCCGCTCCGGAAGGAGGGAGGAGGAGACTCCAGCAGTTTTCACGGAAGTGAGGGAAGCGATCACGGGAGGACTTTACATGAATAACACGGTAAAAACAATTATTATTTTTTAAATTTATAGCAAAGATGGGTCTTCAGCTGAACGTGTCCTTAATAAAATCACGTACTGCTCAAAACTGCAGGATTTAAAAAAAATAGGTTCGCCACGAGCAACACGCGGCGCGCGGGCGGCTTTATGTCTTTAAATGTAGCTCAATGAACAGATATAAAATATATTTCATAGCTGACTTTATAGTACGAGGGCTCCTGAGCTTAACCACGCTTTAATATTGTCACGTAGTGGTCAAATATGCTGCATTTAAAGTAGTTTCGCTTTGACTTCTTCCAAAACTGCTTGCACAACGAAAATAAATTATAAAAATTCGAATTTTATTTCAAATAACTCCAACAGGATACATTTCGTATATGAACATGTTGTGATCACACTAGATTTTTTTGAAAAATATCAGCTATGTGGTTTTTGATAGAATTGATAATATGTGGTACAAGGGAGAAAATTAATGGAGGTAGCTTGATACATTTATGTCTATAAAACATTGAATTTTATTTCAAATAACTCCAACAGGATACATTTCGTATATGAACATGTTGTGATCACACTAGATTTTTTTGAAAAATATCAGCTATGTGGTTTTTGATAGAATTGATAATATGTGGTACAAGGGAGAAAATTAATGGAGGTAGCTTGATACATTTATGTCTATAAAACATTGAATTTTATTTCAAATAACTCCAACAGGATACATTTAGTATATGAACATGTTGTGATCACACTGTGTTGTTTAAAAAAAAAAAAACAGTTTCTGGACGAGTAGGATTCTGGACCCCGCCCACAGAAGGGGTACAAAAAAGCTGTGGAAACAGAACATAGATGTGACCCGACCCGAACTGAGCCGACCTGAGCCGATCCAACCCGAGCCGAGCCGAGCGGTGGAAAAGAGGCATATGAGTGCACACCTATTTCCCCAGCTCCCCGGGCGCTTTCTATGGCTGCTCACTGCACCACCTGGTGGTGGTTGGGTTAAATACAGAGACGAATTTCGTCTTGTATGGGAAACATACACAGATGACAGAAATGTGACATTTATTTTATTTATTTACTGCATATGCCACTTTGCCTCTATACAGTACCAACATCAACTACCTCATACATATACATTGTACATTAAAGGTGCTACGTGTAAATTTCTGTAGAGTGCAGAACTTAGAAAAATTTTCAACAGGCAAAGCATTCTGATCACTCCCCCTCAGAGCCATATATGGCTCTGCTCCCCCTGGCCCTGCTGAAATTCAAATTCAAGCTCTGTTTTTATTGGCTGATTCAAATTCAAGCTCTGTTTTTATTGGCTGATTCAAATTCAAGCTCTGTTTTTATTGGCTGGTTACAAACTCTGTTTTTATTGGCTGGAAAATGGCGGGTCACCTTTTCTTTTTAGAAATGCTTATTTACCACCTGGAGAAGCAAGGGGACAATATTTTTTTTTTTTTTTTCAGAGATTACCTGGCTAACATCAGTCTGTCAGGAGGTAGTGACAGAGTGAAGAAATATGTTCATAAAAAAAGCTACATACTGAAGCTTTAACTCATATGCTGCTTTGCCACTCTTTGCAAATGTCAATGCTAGAACCTTCAGTTTATTTTATAGATATACTTTTTATACTTTTTTTATACTACTATGCAAAAACTCAGGACAGTATTACACTTTTATTATTTCATTTTATGCTTATGTTCATTAAAGGTGCTATGTGTAACTTTCTGTAGAGTGCAGAACTTAGAAAATTTTCAACAGGCAAAGCATTCTGATCCCTCCCCCTCAGAGCCATATATGGCTCTGAGGGGGAGGCTCTGCTGAAATTCAAATTCAAGCTCTGTTTTTATTGGCTGATTCAAATTCAAGCTCTGTTTTTATTGGCTGGTTACAAACTCTGTTTTTATTGGCTGGTTAAGGATGGGTCACTCTGTGTTTTTAGTGTTTTTATAAATGCTGATAGAGAAGCAAGGGGACTATAGTTTTTTTCAGAGATTACTTTGTCTAACATCAGTCTGTCAGTAGATAGTGACAGAGTGAAGAAATATGTTAAAAATATATTGTTAGAAAAGTTACAGACTGCATTACAAAGTTACATAGTGCAGCTTTAAATGTTTAGTGTTTTAGTGTTGGTGTAAATTTTCATACTTTTATACTACTATGCAAAAACTCAGGACAGTGTTACACTTTTACTATTTTATGCTTATGTTTATTAAATGTTTCAGTGTTTTAGTGTTTAAATGGTTACTGTTGCACCGAGGGACTGAGAGAAACGCAATTTCAATCCTGTGTATGTCCTGTACATATTGCAGTTCTGACAATAAAGTTGACTTTGACTTTGATATATATATATATATATATATATATATATATA